>JAIUZE010045738.1:0-28578 GCA_022085475.1 Heliosperma pusillum | reverse complement strand
CACTCTCTAATCCCAACCCACCCAAATCACTCCTTCATTTGTTTCAATCACACTATAAGGTAATGACATTCCCTTACTATTAATTAACTCTTGTTCATTGCAATTAGAATTCAATTTATAATTGATTATATGTATTTCCTCCTTTCCATATTAGGTAAATTTGGGTTTAAGTAGTTGATTTCATAGCTTGTTTTCTTTGCTTAGGTTGTTTTAATCAATTGATTTGTTGTGAAAAAATTGAAATGGAGAAAATCAATTACCCTTTGTGTTGTTATTGTAATGGTGAGATAATGGTTGAAGGAGAAAATGTAGCTTATAAAGGCGGGGAACAATTTTTTGTGTTTGTTAGTAGCAATCAAAGCTTTAATGAAGTTTGTTCTTTAATTTGTGATGAATTAGAGGTTGATGATAGTGAATTTGCTTTGAAAATTAAGATGAAGTATCCTAGTGTAAAAGGGTATAAACTGTTGTCTTTAGATAATGCCCGGGGTTTAAGGGCGTTATGGGCTAGTGTATATCATTCAAATGCGGCATCTATGGATTTGTTTATTGACTTGACACCAATCCAACCATCTAATATTCCAAATTTAATTCCTAATCCTTCCTCCGTTGAAAGTAATATAACTTTTACAAACATGCTAAGTCAAGTAATGAGGGGAGAGGATCCCATGTTTTGTGCCTCTTTAAGTGCGAATAATGTTGATCAACATCAATATGATGTAAATTTTAATGGGGGTGAGTTTGAAGAAAATGAGGATGATATTTTGATAAATGAGGTGGATGATGATGATGATGGTGAAGATCTTGTTACACCTTCCGCTCCTAGTGGGGAGTTTACTAGGCTTCATGCTATTAACGAACAATTTGTTAATAGATGGATAGATGGGGTTTATGTTGAATTTGTTAAAGGTGGAGAATTTTGTGTTGGCCAAAGGTTTAACAACAAACTTATTTTATCACAATTTGTCCGACAATATCATATTGAGAGGAATCAAGTTTTTCGAACTGCGGAATCAAAATCTACCACAGTTACATACAAATGTGGTAGAAAGCCAACTCCTTGCACGTGGACCTTAAGAGCATCTCAAAAAGATGTCACTAAAGATGCTTTTACTATAGTCACTTACAAAGGTCCGCATTTACCTTCTTGTGTTGTTGATGCTCCTCCCATTGATCATCCTAACTTAAATAAATCCTTCATTGCCAAGCACATAAGGACACTTGTTGAAGCGGATTGGGGAGCTAAAATTTTTTACTTAGAGCCTCAATGACAACTCAATTCAATTTCACACCTTCTTACATGAAAATAAGGCATGCAAAACAACGTGCTATGACAGATTTGTATGGTGATTGGGAGAAGTCATACGCGTACCTCCCTCGATACTTTTGTGCTTTGCAAGAGGCAAATCCAGGTACCGTTGTTGAATTTGGGAATAAAAGGACAGGAAAGGAAAACGAGGAGCAATTTGATCGTGTTTTTTGGGCATTTGGACCTTCTATTAGGGGTTTTGAGCATTGTAGGCCACTTATAACAATCGATGGAACTCATTTGTATGGAAAATATAAAGGGGTCCTTTTGATTGCCATTGGAGTTGATGCCAATGACCAAATCTTTCCATTAGCATTTGGCATTGTTGATTGTGAAAGTATAGATACTTGGGGATGGTTTATGGGTTGCATTAGACGTTTAGTCACTAGAAGAGAGGGTCTATGTGTTATCTCTGATAGACATGTTTGTATTATGCGGGCAATGAATAATGTTGATTGGGTGGAACCACATGCCTATCATAGATTTTGTATTAGACATCATGCATCAAACATTAACACGAAATTCAAAAGTAACGAAGTAAAGCTAGCTTATCTTTCAACCGCTGGTGCAAAACAATTGAAAAGATTTAATAGAGGGATGGCCAAAATTGGAGAAATGAACCCTAGTGCAAAAACTTTACTTGAGAGCATTCCACCTAGCAAATGGTCTTTATGTCATGATGGTGGACATCGATATGGTATTAAAACTACTAATAATTCCGAATGTTTTAACGGTGTTTTGAAACGTGTTCGGTTTTTGCCAATAACCGCTCTTGTGAAGGCAACCTTCTTCCGCCTTAATTCTTATTTTGTTGAGAGGCGTGGGAATGCAAATGATAGCATGTTATTAGGTCACACATGGTCTGAAAAGGTGCAAAAGAAACTTCAAGAAAACATTGATCTAGCCGCACATCATACCGTCACTATTTTTGATCATCAAACCGGACTTTATGGAGTTGTCACTGGACGTGGTAATAGGCTAACAACTGATGCTCAACATTCACATACGGTTCACGTCTTTCTGAAAAAACTTGTACTTGCAACAAGTGGCAAATTTACCACTACCCTTGTTCACATGTGATGGCGGTATGCCGGTCTTTTGGTATAAGTAGTGACCAATATGTTGATCCCTTCTATTCTTGTGGTGAGTTATATGGTTCATATCGTCCAATTTTTCACCCAGTTTTCGATGAAGCTAATTGGGCTCCTTGGGTACGGTTGGTAAGAAACTAGTGCCTAACCCTGAATTGAAGAGAGGTGGAGGGCGGCCTAAATCTTCTAGAATCCACAATGAAATGGATTCGCGCTCAACGGTGACATGTAGCATATGTCGTGTGGAGGGTCATAACAAACGCGGTTGTCCATCAAAAGCTAGTTCCTCATCTGCTTCGGATTTGAACTTTGTAACAATGTGATGTATTATTTCTAGTTACTTTTCTATTTTTACAATTTTTTTCGGATTTTTTCTAGTTACCTTATTGTATTATTTCTAGTTACCTTTTGTGTTACCTTTTGTATTAAACTTGGAATTATTAAGTAACTTTTTCAATATCAATTTCTTTGTTTCGTGCTTTTGGTGCCTATCGTTTGTTTTGTAGATTATGGATCATGGACCATATGACCCCAGGATTTTACATCTTCAAGAAAGTCATAGAAGCACCGCTATTTGGGATGGCAAGGTAATAAATACCATTACATATTGCTTTCATAAAATATTACTTACCATTAGTCCATATTTCTAATATTTCAAATAATTTTATTGAAGGAATGTCCACCACTCACTTGTAGAACTCACATGAAGGTTCTATCCAAATTTGTAGTTCTGGCTCCCGTGCTAGACTACGTAAGCAATACCCAATTTAATGGAGCATCAAGGCTTTGTTATGTGCCCATAGACAATGACTTGATCACCGCTTTGGTTGAGCGGTGGAGGCAAGAAACACATACTTTCCACATGCCTTTTGGGGAAACCACCGTCACTTTACAAGATGTGCAAATCTTGTTGGGGCTACAAATAACCGGTAAAGCCGTTACGGGACTTAGTGAGCATCCATGGGGTTTATTATGTGAGCAATTGCTTGGCCGTAGGCCGTCAAGTGAATGGTTGAAGGGTGGTAAATTGAAACTTAAATGGCTACATCAAAACCTACCCCAAGATGCGAATGAAGAGACGTTGCATCAATATGTGAGAGCATATTTTCTCTATTTGTTTGGTGCGGTGTTGTTTCCGGTCAAGACAGGTAATTTAGCAAGTTTGCTTTACCTCCCACTTTTATCTGACTTGACCAAGTTAGATGAGTTTAGTTGGGGTAGTGGGGTACTAGCATGTCTTTATCGTAACCTATGTAAGGCTACGAAAAAAGATGTTTGGCAAATTGCCGGGCCACTCCTCTTGTTGCAATTTTGGAGCTAGGAAAGGATTCCAATTGCTCGCCCGGTTATTAAACGGTCTAAGGTACCTATGGTTGAAGAAGTTGATTATCCACTAGGGTCGCAAATGAGAGCGGGAGTTTATCCTTTGGGATGTAAATGGCTTAGGATAGCACGTTCATTTAAAGATCATAGGCTAGGATTAAGCGTGTTGAGGGACCTATTTGATAGAATGGTTGAGTCAGAGTTTGTTTGGGTACCCTACACACCAAATGTCCTCCAACATGTATCGCCTAGATGCTTGACTAACCAAGAGGAATGGTATGTAATTGCTCCCTTGATTTGCTTTGAAATGGTGGAATGGCATCTTCCAAATAGGTGTATGCGACAATTTGGTTGGGATCAAAACATCCCCGAACAATGCAATACTTCTATCCCTTTGCATGATGTTAGTCGACAAGGGAATAGTACAACAAACTATGCTCAACTACATAGGGAGTACATAATCCAATGGGAAAACCGTATGCGCAAAACAGTTCAAGGGGGAAGCCAATACTCCGGGTTAATGAGCCGGGACAATGAGTACTACGAATGGTACACCCCAATCACTCGTCAACGCATTGCTCCCCATAGTAGCCAAATCGTTGAAGACTACACGGATTATCACTATTACTACCCTACCGCCGCCGATTATCAATTGCTAGTAAGTCATTTTTATTTATTTCAATTTATATCAATTATATTTATTTCGCTTGACTATTTATTTTTCTAATGTTGACGATTATAAAATGTAGACCGAGAGCAACATATACAACTACAACACGGCGACAACAATGCTTAAGGATATGCCGGATGATGTCCCCTTGAATCATTGCACATTGATTGAAAGCATGCGACAATGCTCACTTAATGCCTTGCGTCACACCAATCAAGCACATCTTGTTAACTATGAAGAGCCAAGACCACCATCCCCTCCACGATACGACTTTCGCCATTTAGATACTCGTAGGCAGCTTACCCAAGAGAGTGAGGAAGGACCATCAACGTCAAGGGCAAGAAAGAAGGGGAAAAGTCGTCGTCAAGAATAGATAGTATATGATGAAACTTTGGTTATGTTTGGTTCTATTTTAAGACAATTATGTTTCGTTTTAGTTTAAGACAATTACGTTTGGTTTTGTTTTAATTTAAAACAATTAGCTTGTATGAACATCAAATTTATCAACTTCTATGAAACGGTTTATGATTAACTCTTATGTCTTAACAAAGCAACTTTGTTATATGAATTTTAGGCTAAATGACAGAGGAAAGGGGAAAGGGGGGGGCTGTTTTCTTAAGTAAGGTATGCTGTAGCTTCTCGCTCTCTGGGTGAGCGAGAAGATGTTGAGTTCAATAGCTTCTCGCTATGCGGGTGAGTGAGATGGTGCAGAACTCAAATAATAGATTGGCAGTAGGTTTTCTCATTTGACGCTGAATCATCTCGCTCTCCTGGAGAGCGAGATGCATTAAATTTTTTTTAAAAAAATAAAAAGGCGGAAATTGATGACGTGGACCCATTTTTGGTAAATAGTTTCAAACGGGCCTTATTTTGGTAAATAGAGGTAGGATGAGCCCTACTTTGGCAAAAAATTCTAATATAAGTATCCTTGATCACCTTTCCATGCTTCACAACAGGAACATGAACATGTTGTACAGTGGAATCAGTTTACCAACGGGGCTAATAATTTTCCTTAAACATTCTATCCTACAAAAAATATCGTAATAAATAAATTATTAGGGTTACAAACTTACAAAATATAAAGTGAAGTTTGAAAAAATGGAGAAATATAAAATAAATTCATAAAGTATTTATTTTGAATATTTTGACCTACAAACTCTAAGAGATTAATAAAAAGAATCAATCGATTATATGAATGATAAAAGGCAACATTCTTTAAAATCTTTTGGTCACTAATATATTTCCCATTTTTAGATACCATCCCATTATTATTAACTATATCACATTCTTCAATAAGTCTCTCTTATTAGGCCACTTGCATGAATAATACAATTTTTTTAGGATTTTTTTATCAAACACAACATTTGAAAAACTTTTTCTTTCAAAAACCAACTTTAAAAAAACTATTTATCAAACACAACCTTTAAACCCCATTTTTTGTCCAAACACGACAATTTGACCGGATTCCGTTCACTTAATTGATTTCCGGCAATTAAAATATTTGGCTCGTGTGAACCTTGTTTGACTTTCTGTTTTGTTTTCCCTTCATTTCACTTCCCTCTCCTTTACGATCATTTTCCCTCCATTTATCTATCAATATCTTTCTATTAATACCCACCAAACACTCTTTCTGTCCCTACCTTCGTCTTTCTCACCTTTAAATCCAACCTCTTTAAAATTGTTATGCGTTAATAATGTCCAGTAGCAGCTCACTTTTTCGTCAACAACTCCGCTCCTCTAATGTCGTTGTGGGATTCCTGCCTCTTTGAAAACTTCTATGACGGAAAGAAATCCATGTAAAAGGTTTTTAACATGTAAGTTTTATCACCCGGAAACTGGAATGCATGGTTACAACTATTTCAAGTGGGTTGACGATCACACGAATGAAGTTGAGCTTTTGAAGTTGGAAATTGCGGAACAAAAAATGAGATTGGAACGATTAGAAGACCAAAAGTGTTGTTGTGAGGCTAAAATTGAGGAAATGACTGTGAAATTGAAACTTCTAATGAATAAGAATAAAAAGATGAATTTGATTGCATGTGAGTTCAATCAGCAAAAAGTAAACACTAATTTAATTTTTTAGCAAAAATCCCCAATCAAGAAATATCCTCAATAAGTTTTTTTTTCGAAAATCACAAGATAATGATCTGGATTTAGTTGATTAATATGTAAAAAGCTAACAGTTAGATAGAGATTAAGATGTTTTGGTCAAAAAGAGAGGTGAAAAGGAAGAGTGAAAGTGACAGAGTTTAGAAAGGGAAATAAATTGTTTACACGTGATAACCTAATTAATGTTGAATCATCGCCGACTTTCTTTAATGTTAATCAAAGTCCGCCCAAATTGTCGTGTTTGGACAAAAACTGATTTTTAAAGGTTGTGTTTGATAAATAGTTTTTTTTAAAAGGTGGTATTTGGAAGAAAAAGTTTTTTAAATGTTGTGTTTAACAAAAAAAACCATCTTAAGGTTAAGACGGCTACTTCCGTCTAAAATGAGAATTTTGACACATTCTTAACCACTAAAATTAATTTAAGGGTGATATAAACATTCACAAATTCTCATTAGCAAGACTTATCGGTAAACATTAGACATAATCATGTACTATATGCACTTCTTTGCTTTGTAGTACTCCGTACTACACAGTGCATATCCCTCCCTACCTTTGTGTTATTCCAGACTATCAGTAGGTCTTGCTTGCGACGGATCGGATCTTGCGACGGGTATTTTGTGAGAGGAAATGGGTAGAGGGGACAAGGTGGGCACCCCCCATGTGCTTCTCCACTCACCCTTGATGGGTATTTTGTGAGAGAATAGGGTATCCGTCTTAAGCTTGCGACGGATAGTGTCCGTCACAAATGAGAATTTGTGCCAGACTATATATTAAAGCGACTTTTTAGTACAAAAATGAAATGAAGTTAGTATTCATTGGTCTTGATTCTTTACGATGTAAAAATAGTTGACTTGGTCACCAAATGTATGTGTCTCGTACAAATTGGCCACAATTTTCTAGCTTTGCATCATGTCATGCCTCATTGAATGATTAAACGTGACTCCTAATTATCAATCATGTAATCCGTATAATTAAAGTTGAAAACTTTTTACAGCATCTTTCACCAAGTGGATCTTAAAACTATTGTAAATCAATTATTGTTGTCGTAGGTTATTTACTTATTACAGTATATTTACAGAACCTTTTCAACCCATGCACCTGAGTTTTTTTGCTATATGTAGAATTGTAGACCGTGTAGACATGTAGTATATGCTTCCTTGAAACCGATTTTTGAGACGGCGAGTCTCGTTGAAAACAGACATATCCGTTTTTATAAAGATGAGTTGGGTTGTCTCTCATAAAGAGGTTAGTGGGAGGGTAAGTGAGAACCGACTTGATTTTTCAATTGTCCTTCCTCTTGATTCTTTATAAGAGAAAACTCGACCCGTATTCATTAATACGACTTTCTTCAGATTTGTGTTTTCTAATAATAGGTATCTAGATTCTAGAAATTGTAGCTCATAAATTTCATGCAGAATTCTATAATTCTTCATACTTTTTATCGGTCACAGTTCCACTTGTCTGCAAAACTCTGCATGGCTTCAGTTATGGGTGTTACATTATTGACTTGATGGGCATTTGAACACTGATTCTCTTCCACAACCCTTTTTTCCGGGTTTTTTCTGCAAAATACTTCCTCCGTTCAACTCCACTCTACCACTTTCTTTTTTGTACACTATTCACAAGCGATTATATAATTGCAATTTTCTCTCAATATATAAGTAAACAATATATTCATGTGTGATCTTGTTTGATTCGTCTGTACGAGTACATTATTAATATCTAACTTTTATAATTTTTGCAAACACGTAGCTAACGATATTTACCGTGTAAAACTCGTCTCGGCAAATGTGAATTTTTTTTTTGGTAGAGTGGAGTTGAATGGAGGAAGTATGACTACTTATCATATTTTAAGTAATACTTACTCCATTCAACTCCACTCTACCGTATTTAATTTTGTACACTATTTATGTGTAAGCTTCTAATTGCAATTTTTTCGATTAATACGTAAAAATATATTCATGTGAGATCTTGTTTGATTCGTTTTTACGAGTACATTAAAAATATCTTAACTTTTATTATTTTTGCAAATACGTAGCTAACGATATTTACCGCGTAAAACACGCGTTGACAAACGTGAAAAAATAAAGTGGTAGAGTGGAGTTGAAGGGAGGAAGTACGAAGAAAAAGATGGTTACTATTTACTCAAAAATGATCATTATTTATAGTAAAATGGTCACTTTTATCTCGTTGCACACTTGCATGTATGACGGTTTTACAATGAAATTTACAGAATTTGAAATTCTTTTGAAACTGACTAAATAACGTTATTTGGTTGTTCTCAAATTCCTAGAAAGGACTCCGTAGTAAATTTTATTTGAAACTTCAATTCCTAAAAATTTAGAAAATTATTGACCTAATTCTTTTATTACAATTTTTTTAACAACAATTTCTGATTTGTGAACTTAAAACGGGTATTTATTTGATCCATTTTCACCTTAAAACGCCCTATGAGAGTGATTACTGAGAAATTACGGTTCTTTAATGTGTATGAGAGACTTCATATGAATTGCAAATTGAAAGGGAGTCTTCAAAAACTGAATTAATATTGTAGTACCAATTTAGGGCTTGTTTGCATTGGTTGCCCTTGAAAAACTATGAGAAGTACAAATTCACATGAATGAATAACATAAAAGAGAGTTGTTTGGTTGTTTTTTTTTAAAATGGGAAAGTTGTATTTCACATGAAATTGACTTCATACAAAAATGTATGAAGTTGCTTACCTACTCCCCCTTGATGGTTGAAAGTTCCGATAGAAGTGAATTCCCACATTAACAACCAAACAAATTTGGGAAATTCACATAAATTATATTAGTAAGCCTACTTCCCATGAATTTATATTTCATGGGATGTTGTACTTCCTGGGTTAACCAAACAATCCCTTAATATTTGGAATTTATGTTTTAACAAGTACGTATGATGTTGCACTGATATAATATGTTATTGTTTTAATACAAATGGTTGTTCTTGGAAAAATAGAATTCTACAATCGGTTGTAATTATATCAAGATGTAACTGTGTAAGTTATTGAGCTTTTTCTTGAAAACGTACTATTAGCTGTAGAATTAACGAGCTACTTTTCAAAGTTACTGATAAGCTAACTCAATAACTTTACAAGAATTGTCTAAGTTAACTTTAAAACTAACTCAAATGAGGCTTGAACTTGTAGCAAAATTATGTTGACAATTATTATTAAGGGAAGATATTGTTTATATGGTTTATAAGTAACTCAAGGTTGCAAAACGAGTCTCGTAATTTTTAAGCAATTCACGGTTGCAAGTTAAGCCGCACCAGACGCTCCCGGTTCATGCGAGCCTTGGTAACTTTATAAGCTAAATAATGCTACTCCCTCAGAAAATTTCCATTTGATTAAATTTTTTAAAATACTCCTCACAAATCTACAAAAATGAGTCTGCTCTAAAATCGGAGGTAGTATCAATATTCTTCTCCCATAAACTAATAAATATGTAGTATGTACTACTCCGTACAAAATACGACGTATTAATTTTCACAGATTCAATGATAATTGACATGTAAAAGGAGAAGATAAAAAGGAGACGGTCCATAGCAAATATCAATCGACATTTCCTTGATTTTGCCTAATGTTTTGAGTCATTTTCTATAATCCGAATATTAGCTTAGAATCTTAGACTATTTGATCAACATCAATAGTGCCGCAATTTAAACAAAAAGTCCCCTTTAAAGATGGGTTGAGTCACCGTCTTAAGTTTAAGACGGGTCAAACCCCTCATACAGCAAGTGGATGGATAAGTGGGGGCTTTATTTGACTCTCACTTGCACCCCCACTTACTCTTTGTGAGAGGGGATTGACCCATCTTAAATTTAAGATTCCGTTGTGGAATTTAAATGCACCTCTTGGCACTTTGGTCAAATAAATCCTTAATTCCCTAATCTCAACGACTTATCGATGCATACAAGTTTCGAGCCCGTTCTTGTCAGTCATCACACAATGCACAAGAGGGTGCATGCGCAATACGTGTTTCAAACGAAGTTTCCTCGATATTTCCAACATTTTTATTAGTACTAGAAATTCACACAGTATTATTTTAATATCGTACTCTCTCACATACCTAATACAGTAGAGATGAGCTTCTACCGTTCAGAAATTCTAACTTCGGGACGGAGCAAGGATTTAAACTTAGGATTATACCATATTGAGAGTAAAAGTAAAAGAAAAAAAATTTTATTGCCTGAACATTAGTACTTACCCTTACGTCTCAATTATTTATTTTTCCTTCTTTTCGTAAAGAATATTTGAATAAAAGGTAAAAACAAATGAATAAGACGGAGAGAGTATAGTTATTACAAAGAAAGATTAAGATCTAAGATAATCCTACCATCTTTATTAGGACAACTAACTATATTAATACCTTGTCCTTGAGAATCTTCAGCTGTGTTAAGACTAATAATTTCTTGTGATGTTTTAGAGCAACCAGCAACATCATTATGATTGACTAAATCAGTAGTTGTAGTAGTAGTTTTAACCGCACCCACTTCACCAAAATCTTGTGGTTCAAAACATGGTTGCCAAACTGCACCCTTCGCCTTACCCTTACCCTTGTCTTCTCTCATCGTCGTCATCGTCGTTGTCGTCGTCATTTGTCGCTTGTCGCTAATTCTACGCGGCTCAATTCCTAACAATTGATCACGTATGTCCTTAGCTTTTCTTATAAGGGCAAAGAATTGCTCCATCTTTACATCCTCGCTTTCGTCGATATCGTCTTCGTTGTTATTGCCGTTCAAATTGAGATTTATCCTCCTTCTCTTACTTTCCGTCTCCATTGTTTTTTGTAATAAACTAAGTAATTTCGATGGAATTTGAAAGGAAATGAAGAAAAGAAGAAGTTTGTGATGTATTGGAGTTTTTAATAGGATGACATATTGTTAACCAAGTACACATTTATACTCCGAAGTCCATAAGTACTTCCTTCCGTCTCGGTCAATTATTGTACTTTTATTTTAGCACAAAGATAAAAAAAAAAGTGAATAATAGTCTTATTAGGTAATTAAATTACCCATAAAATATTTTTCTAATATAAAAAGGACAACAATAAAGGATGACACCCTAAAAATAAATAGGACAACAACTGAAAAGAACCGAGGAAATATATTAGACTATATAAAGAGAAAAATTGGAAAATATTTTTAATGTTGACTAGTTGTTTATACATATTTGTTTAACAATGACTCCGTGAATTGTGTCTTCCTTTAATTTTTTATTAATTTTAAAAGAAAAAAAAATACGTTAAGGGGGACAAATTGTATTCTTGCGTTTGGAGGTCCAAATGAAGCCGGTGGTGTTTTAAGTGGGACCATTTGATGACGCTTGTTTTCGGTACTATATTCGGTGAATATGGAATTAGCAATTAATACTCTCTAGCATCTTGACCGACTCGTTTTAAGATTTAGACAGATAAAATATGAATATTTTGTGATAACAAATTACCATCAGTTTAGTATTAGAAAGTGATAACTTTAGTTGTAATTTTTTATCGTAGGAATTTTTATATTATAAAATGGAAATACGTTTCTCGTCTTAAATTAAAATCGTCACAGTTAGAAGTTTAAGGTTTACAATAAGTGTTCATTCTTAGATTCCTTCCTCAGGTCAATACGAAATGTCTTTAAATGTTTAATTAGATGAAATAGAAGTGGAAGATAGTAATATTTATTTAGGTAATTACTTATTTGAAATATTTTTTTATCGTTGTCAAACCATCCAATTGAGGCTTTAAGACAAAAAGGATAATTTTGATATGTCGCCCATTGCAACTTACTGATAATTCTCATAGACATAAATCACCATCGACCACCATTAGACATTGTCGACAGTCTTATTCTTCTCCCTTTCTTCTAAGTAAGGGAGCATCGCAGACCTCGCGAAGGATGCTAAATTGTTTGGAGGTCTTTTTTTCAAGCGAATGTATAAAAAAAATATAGTTTCTCAGTTCTTCATATTTCAAATGTTTGTTCAATATATGTGACAAATATTTTATCACACGTATATGAAAATAAAATAGATACATGGACTAAACATTTGGGAATCGAAAAGAATATATATATAGTGATATCCGTCTTAATTTAAAGTTAAAACCAGTCAAGTATGAAACATAAGATAGAAAGGGGCTGAGACGGTTAGAGACTTATAAAAAATTCGTCCTATATACACAAATTAGAGTATATTTGATATATTTTCCTGTTATAAGATGGACTGCCGTATACTAATAGAGATTACTTATAATGTAGGGTTAGATTATTCAAAGTAGATTTATTGAAAATTTGCGGTTTGAACCGTTTGGTGAGAAAGAGTTGGGCAACCATCGTGGTTGCGTCATTGCGATGACATGAGCCTCCACCAACACTAAAAGAGAATATGAGGTAGGAATTACGTCATCTTATGTTGCTTGATTGCTTTCTTCTTAAACTAACATTATCGTAAAATAGACACAACGTGTGAAGGTGAAACTTCTGTAAATCTGACTTAATTCTACATTAAGAAAACGGATAAATTTAGGGTTAGTGATAAATTCATTATTATATTTTTCTAATGACACTCAAATTGTGAGAAAGTGAATAATACAATACTTATATTAATAGCTTGTATTCGAGTGTCGTTAGTAAAAACGGCAGTGGATTTATCACAATCCTAAATTTATACAGCTCGTCTTATTGAAGACAGACACTCTCTGTGACAAGCTGAAAACGGATAATGTTCATCTCACAATATGAGTGAGATGGCAAGTGGGGGATTCATTTGTCATCCACTTGCCTTCACAACTTGCATATTGTGAGAGGAGCACTATATGTCTTCAAATTGTGACGGATAATGTCTGTTTTCAATGAGAATTTATGAAATTTATAATTGGTATCGTTCTTAAATTTGATTTTAATTTTCGGGTCGAGACCAGTAAAAATTCAATGGTTTAAGAAGCACATGTCACAGTTAATTTTGGCGCTTTTGATATAAGGTAATAACAAATCCACTATTGAGGTTACTAAGAGCAACAACAATAGTAGTTTTTTGGGTTTGAGTTGATACCAAGAACTTTATTTTAAAAGTTCATATATTGAATTTAAATGTTTGTTCTTAATTTTAAGAACTAAGTTCTAAAATAAGAGCTAATTAAGTTTGTAAATATTGGAAAATGGACAACTAACAAATATAGCTTTGTAAAATGTGATTAACCATATATTTAACATTTTTCATTTTCCATTGTTGTCCATCTAAAAACATTATATAAAATTCAACAATTGTGAACAAAAATTCCTATTTATTGGGTTTGGTGTATAATTTGCCATGGCATAGGAGAACTTTCGATTAAGTTTTTATCTTGTTATTGCTCTAATGTCGTTTAAATTGTAAGAAAGTGAATAGTAGGATACTCATAAAATTAATTACCTAAGAATGGTGTCGTCGAATTCGAATTTGGGCAATACTATTAGGAGTATAGATATTATATGATTGTATTATACGATATTATATGGCCCATCCCCCTTATACTAAAGGATTAAGAGATTACTAAAATTTTCTCTCCTAAATGATTTATTCTATAAATAGATTTCCTTTAGTTCCTTATAAGATATATACAACTAGGTCATACTATATCAAACTCTAAATAACTCTATTCATTATAAAAAGAAATGGTATAATATTTTTTCAATTATTATAGACATATTTATAGGATCTTCTGATTTTGTTACATAAATTAAATTATACGTATTATGTGATAGAAATATTTTACTGTTATTTTTTTGGAACCAAACATGATTGCTACGAACACTTTTTAGCTAACACTTTCCTAATAATTCTACTATCTATTTCGTATTTGGATACAAATTTATGTACTGCAAGTTTATAGTATTCATAGATATTTTTATTTCTACAACAAAAAAAACTTACAAATTATATATATTTTTTCTTACACTTAGACCTATTATCTTCCCCTTCTCCATAATATGTGAACATTTAAATTTTGGTTATTTTTTTTAAAGAAATAAAAGTTATTTAGCATATACTAAATATAATTATTACAACACATATCTTATGTAGTTGTATTACCAATGTCACTATTTCATATTTATACTATGCATTTAGTGGATATAAATATATAATGATACAACAACAATATTATTTTAAATAAAGTCAACAATGTTTTAATAAAAACTACAATCTTATAAGAAATAAAATGTTGAACTTTCTCTTTTCTACCTCTTAATACAAAACTTTAATAATATTAAATTATATAAATAAATCTTAATTGGAGTTATACGAGTGATGTAATTGTTAAACTCTCTAATATTTTAATTTAAAAAACCGTGCCTTCGCGTGGGATCTATACTAGTATTATATTATGTGAGCCCATATGTGTAATCATATAAGTCACATTGGCTAAGGAATACAATAACATACATTCCCCTTGTACCGTCTTAACATGTTATCACTATTAAATAAACACGCATTTGTGACGTAAATTTCCGTCACGAAAGTGGTAAATCTGTCTGAAAAAGCACATTTATGACGGAATTTCTGTCACAAAAGTATGTCACTCAAAATCGTCACAAAACGTGAAATTAGTATGTGATGGAATTTCCGTTACAAGACATAAGTCAAGGTCAAATTTCTATAATTCCGTCACAATTACGTTCCCCACTTCTTCGTAAACACTTTCACTATTCTCGGTATATTTGCGGGTAAATTTACTATTCCCGTTAATTTTATGAAACTTATATATAAAAATAAATAAAATATTATTGTTCACACTTTTCCCAGTTATTATTACAACAACTTTCATTACATCCGTTGTTACTTTCACTACTACCGCATCAAATATAACTAATTTCACTACTCCGGCTGCTGAGTTGCTCTTACTATTACTATCATTACTCTCGCGACCATTTTTTTTTCCGTTATTAATAGTATTAGACGCATATATTTAAATATAAATTGAATATTTATTTGATCAGTATGACATTTAAAAAGTGCAATATTATACTCTAATTAATGTACAAATTTAAAGAATTATGAAATATTATCTTCAACTCGTCTCACTGAACACGGGTACTATTCATCAAACTGAAAACGGATAGTGCTCTCTCACAATATGCTCCATTTGCCTTCCGTAAAATTATACCATGCACCCAGGAGTATAGTGCATGGTACTCCATCCTAACGAATTTTTTTTAAATAGCTAGATAAATTTTAAATTTTATAAATTAATAAATTATAATTTTTTTAATATTTTAATAGAGGTATGCGGTGAATATCACGCTACTTAATACATATTCATCAGGCTACACTGTTATATTTACTATACTAAAATTGAATATAGTAGTGTCATATTGTGAATATCACATTATATATCACATATTCTGATGTAAAATAAACCCACTATTTTACTTTTCAGAGATAATAATGCAGCGGAAATAAAAACGATATAAAAAGATATGGATTAGTACTTGTGGAATCTTGCAAGATTAACAACTAAAACTTGAATTAGACAAGTAATCTCGCAAGACAACTCGAATAACTCGGATATGACGTGCTCAAACTCTCCTCCCTCGCAAGGAACTCAAATTTGCCACGAATAATACTCAACCTCGCAAGGAAGAATATGGATTAATTCACTCTCGCAAGAACGAATTAATTTGAACTTATAACTCGCAAGCTATAAAGATCACACAAGCATAAACTTGAATTAACTCTCTCAATTGTATATTAAAAACTGATTATCTTTGCATGGTATAATAAACATGTACCAGATGAAAATAATATTCTCAGTTACCCATGTCCCTCATATATCATATTCATTTAACAACATTGTTATATTCACTAAACTTAGAAGTGAATATGATAATATCATATCGTGAATATAATACTATATGACACTTAATGATAATATAATAGTGATAACTGCTTCTTAAAAGCGAGAGTTAATTTATTTATTTTTTTTAAATAAAAAATGAAAAGTTAGAGAATAAATGGGAAGTTGAAAGGAGTCGGGGGAGTTGAAAGGAGTATGAATTATCCTACACATGGGCAGTGGCGGAGCCAGGATTTGAAATTAGGGGGGGCGAACGACTAATTTTATAAGGTACATTTTAAAAAAATTCAAAATTTTGAACTAAAACTTCAAAATTTTCATCCGTCAGGGGGTGCGACTGCCCCTGCTAGCCCCTCCCCCCCTAGATCCACCACTGCACATGGGTGTAGGATATAAGAATTGCCTAACTTACATATTGTGAGAGGGACATTATTTGTCTTCAGCTTGTGATGGATAATACACGTCTTCAATGAGAATCTGTGTATTATTTTTTAAAAATCTTGATTTATTTTTATGTATCTATAGTTTCCAAACTCAACTACGTATATTATATTAGTATATGCTGAATAATAATACATCCAAATTATGTAAATATGAATTTTTATATTTTTATGTCATTTCATTATTTTTCCTTAATTTCCAATCTATCTATATTATATATTAAATCCTGAAATCAAGGGACTTTCATGTAATTAAATAAAGTTACAAATTAATTATACTATATAGTTTTTAATCGACAGTGCTGTGTGATAGACCTGATGAAGGGATTTCAATGTAAAAATTATATAACTTTGGTTGAAGTATAAATTTAGAAAATACCAAAATAGGGTGATTTTCCTTAAAATAAACACGTCCCACTTATGGTATTAATTAGTAGCATAGAATATACATTAAATTAAAATTATTTAACTTACACATAATATTTTGGAAACTATTAAAAGGTAAATAAATCAAGTTAGGTTTCTAAAAGATATAATATTGCATAATTCTTTTAAATTGATTTAACATATATGTAATATATTTATATAAATATATGAGCCTCTTAAAATTGCATGTGTACTCAACATGTTTAATCATCAGCTAATCAAATTATAGTAATCACTCAGTTCAATAGTCAAAGTAACAATATTTGAACCGGGAGTTATGAATGTAAAAGAACAATAACAGGAGTAGTGAAATTTTCAATATTAATGCGGCATTAGTGAAAGTATCAATAATTACGGTGGGAGTAGTGAAAATAACAATAATTACGACGAGAGTAGTGAAAGTAAAAGTAGTAATAACGAATGTAATAAAAGAAACAATACTAACAATAAAAAAAGTATATATATGAACAATTAGCCGACTAATTGATTAAAGTAAAATATTAATAGTGTAAGTAATGAATTGTCTAACAGTTTATTTTATCATAATTTTAATGATAAAATTTATTGATGATAAATTTATGAGTTATACAAATTTAAAGTATATTTAATTAAAATAAATCTTAATGATAAATATAGGTAGCCCGGGTGGAGCCGGGCACCAATACTAGTTTATATATAAAATATTAGATTAGATAAATAGATTTGTAAAACTGCTCACAAAAAATCAGTAACCTTTTACCAAATAAAAATAAACAAGTAGTGTCATTATTATTTTTGCCCATTTTAGATTATCATCAATGATTCAATTCTTCCCTTTCATTGCATATGCATTTTTATACTCTAACTTGTCAACCAAAATTTGTCATTTGGATTCTCTCAATTCCATTTCCTTTCTAATACATACTTCCTCCTACTTTACTTGTTCTTTCCTTTTCTTTTGTGCACAAAAATTAAGGAAGTAAATTTGGAACACACAAAACACACTACCCCACATGTGATTGAATTTGGACCACACAAAAGCATCCAAATAAAGAAAGAGGGAAGAACATCTAATTAAGCTCAAATTGGAAAGAGGGAAGAACAACTAAACTAGGAGGGAGTATATTATATTATATATCTCATTTTCATTCATTTGCCTTTTTTTTTACTCAAGTGCATTTGCTATCATCCGATCTATTCGAAATTAGATCCGCGTCATTGAAAAGTAAAGGATATCCGTCTCTTTTGAGGAAATAGAGAGGATCCCCACTCCAAATTACGAGCCTTGTATTTTCTCAGCTCGTAAATTACCTCACAACTACGCACGGGCTTCACGTAAACAAATATAGAAATAGAATATTTGTCAATAGAGATAAGATCAGGTTAGTCCCTTAATTTAGGTGAGTCTCTAAGTTCTAATCTAAACCATTAAATCTTATAAGAAATGGATGGTTGACATTAGAAGCATTAACACACTCACCTACTACTAATTAATATTTAGCTAAATTTTTGAAATTTTAGAACAAGTTTTTTTAACTTTATTACAAAATTTTGTAACTTTGTTTTTTACGAAGGTAATTTTAACCCTTGAAAGTGTAATTTTATACAAATTTAGTCATTTATGAGTGTAATTTCAGTCCTTAAGGATGTAACTTTATGCTAATATAGTCTATTTGATATATTAATTTGAATTAATGTAATTTTGAGAAATAGTTTATGTAACTTTAATATTTTACGAGTGTATCTTTATTATTTTGCGTGTGTAAATTTAGTCAAATTTTATATAACTTTAATAATTTGCATTTATACAATTTCATGTAACTTTAATCCAATTTTATATAACTTCAAATTTTATAGTATAACTTTAGTCCAATTTTACGTAACTTTATAGTATTACTTAAAAAATAAGAAAGTAAATATCACATGACAAACTATGATTGGTTGAGATTTGAGAACCAATGCATACCTTCATCTATTCTAGAGGAAATACTCTTCATCCTTCTTCTCTTCTGAAATGACATTTCAAATTAGTTTTACAATAGAGAGGTCAAGATATCTTCTTAAAGAAGAAAAAATGTTAAAAGGAGGATCAATCATCTCCATTGTGGAAGCTCTAATAGATTAGAAATCGAGATAAGAGATTACACATGAATGTTGGATAACAATTATTCACGTTTCTCTTGGGTCATGTATTATCGTTGTATAAGAGTTAGATTCAATGTGTTGAACTATTAATGAAAGACATGTAAGGGTGTTCATTATTCGCTCATCACCACTGGATTGGACTGAATCATAGCATACTAGAATTGGAATTTAAATTCCAATACGGACACAAGTTCGAGTTTTTTTTTTTAAAATTCCGGTTTCCAATCCGAGTGTCAATTTTGTTCGTAAATTACTTTAAATAAGATTCATTATAAATATTGTTTATAGATATTAATTATGTCATTCATAAAGTTAGCGTGAGTAAGAGAACATTGTCAAACTTTGGTCCAAATGGTCTGATCTGGTCTTGTACCGAAATTTACCTGTTTGATTTCAAGCCGAAACTTTTGATACCAGTTTGGTTTCTTGTCCATCATTTTTTTACGGTTTCGGTTATGTCCATTCCGATCCAATGTTAGTCCAGTGAACAACCCTAATATCAAAAGGTATGTTATTGCAGTAAGTCTCATTGAAATTAAAACGGGCCAAATATGACCAATTTAACGACAAATGTAA
Source organism: Heliosperma pusillum (assembly GCA_022085475.1). NCBI lineage: Eukaryota > Viridiplantae > Streptophyta > Magnoliopsida > Caryophyllales > Caryophyllaceae > Heliosperma > Heliosperma pusillum. Next base: position 8,668 of record JAIUZE010045738.1, on the reverse strand, counting down.
CCAATAGCATTTTCTAAGCTATAACTAGTTGTTTGTCACATGGTTACATTTGTCGTTAAACTGATCACATTTGGTTCGTCTTCGGCTGAAACTGAATTAATCCGTCTTCAATGAGAATTTGTGATGTTCTTTCAAAATTTCGCACAAAGTTGCTGAAATCTTTGAGACGGTCCTGGTAGCCTAAGAAGACGCAAAAAGTTCCAAACACAACGGAATAAAATTGCCGATCACCGATCAAAGTCGTGATCCAGATCATATCAGACTCCAGTAACATAATACAAGTACCAAAGATGACCTATAACTTGACAACAAGATAATGTTGAACAACTTCACCGAACATATGATACTTCCAAATCATGGGAACTAACAATATATAAACAAAGCAAGTGGCGGACCTAGAAATTACTATAAGGGGTGGCACAATAATAAAAAGTGAAAAAAATATATAAAGTTTTATTACATAAATTTCATCGTCAACAACTCAACATTACATTATCAAAATAACATCAATGTAACACAAAATTAAAGAGTTAATCTAATACCATTCGACGAGATTTCATGTTTTGGAAGCGATTAATGATATCATCATCACTTACGTGTACAAAAAAGTCTCGCTCAATAAATGGAACCAAACAATAGTTCAATAGTTCATCGCCCATTCTATTTCTCAACTTATTTTTCACAAACGTCATTGAGGAGAACACTCTTTCCACACTTGCCGTTGCAACCGGAAGGATCAAGACAAGCTTAAGCAACAAACAAACAAATGAATATGAAAGATGTTTGTTTGTTTCAATAAGCTTCACCAACACCTCACCAATGTTCTTCAAATGATGAAAGCTTGAGTCATTCTTCATATCACTAATATAAATATCAAGTTGAAATGAAAGCCCAATTATATCAACTTGTGAGAACTCCTTAGGATAAAAGGCCGCAAGTCTTAACAACTTTTTCTTGTCAAAAGAAGCAAATAAATTGACCGGACTCAAACACGCCATACACATAAGCAACTCCGTACTTTTCTCATCAAAGCGGCTTTCAAGTTCTTGAACTTGCTTATCAATCACACTCATGAACATATCAATTCGATATCGATGAAGGTTAGCAACTTTATCAATGAAACGTCTAGATCTTCCGGGAGGAGCATAGACATCATTCATGTTCGGCACTTCAATATTTAGTTTTTCACAAAAGTCACTTACCGTACCAAAGAAGTTGTCCCATCCATCATCTCTCATAACTTGTAATTGCTTCTTAGTTAAATCCACAAGTGTCATCGCATTAACAATATCTTGATCTCTTCTTTGTAATGCTTGACATAATTCATTAGTACATCCAAAAATGACTTTCATTAGATGTATCATGAAAATAAAGTCAAATGATTCAAGATGGTCAATTGCAATTTGTGCTTTTGCACGATCATCCACACACTTTGAAGATAAACCAATTTTCTCAAGAACCTCAATGGTTGAAGAATACATAACAATAAGATGTGTGATTGTTTTGAAATGAGAACCCCATCTAGTATCTCCCGGCCTAGCTAAACCAAGCACTTGATTCAACCCTTTTCCACTTTCAACTTCACCTAATTCTAAGGCTTCTAACAATTTTCTAGCTTGAACATCTTTAAGCATCGCCAATCTCTTACAAGAGGATCCAATTGTATTAAGTACAATTCCAAGATGCATAAAAAATTTGGCACATTCACAATTTTCTTTAGCAACCGCTACAAGAGTTAGTTGAAGTTGGTGAGCAAAACAATGAACATAGTAGGCATGTGGGTTATTCCTCATTATCAAGTTTCTAAGACCATTCAACTCGCCTCTCATATTACTTGCTCCATCATAACCTTGACCCCGAATATTCGACATACTTAATGAATATTCATCAAGTAATTTCTTAATTGAGGCCAAAAGTGTCATACTAGTTGTATCATTTACTTTCACAATCCCAAGAAATCTTTCACACAATTTTCCATCTTTATTAACATACCGTAAGCAAAGGGCTAGTTGCTCCTTGTTAGAGACATCACAAGACTCATCGGCTAATATTGTAAAAAAATCATTATCAAGATCTTTAATAATGAGCCTAGTAGTTTCTTTTGCACAACATTTGATAAGATCTTTTTGGATTTTAGGGCATGTAGCTTGGTGGTTACCCGGAGCACTAGTGAGAACAACTTTAGAAACACTTTCACATCTTCCCGCAAGCCATTCCAAAAGTTCAAGAAAATTTCCCTTATTATTTGAACTCTCTTTTTCATCATGACCACGAAATGCTAAACCTTGTTTCAAAAGAAATCTCAAACATTGAAGAGAATATACTAAGCGAGCCTTGTAAGTGGCCTTGGTTTTGCTACTTACTTTGTCAACCTTTTCTATTATAGAAGTTTTTTTATTTATGAAATGATCAAATTTTTCTTTTGCTTGATTGTGAGCACTTCCAACATCACCAACATGTTTCCTAAATCTTTCATTTGCATTTTTCCACTTATTAAACTCTTCCTCCACAAATGAATCTCTACCGGGAGAACATTTAGAATCCTTAAACAAGTAACAAACAAAGCAAAAAGCTGTATCAAGTTTCTCACTATACTCAAGCCAATCTTAAGTAACATACCAACGAGCTTGAAAGCGACGCATTTTGCCACCATCATATGTTTGAGGAAAATTTTCAATTGGTTTCGGTGTACAACGCATCTTCTCGATAAATCCTCTTCTTACATCATCTCGATCATTAACTGGATAAGATGAAATAGGTTTTCGCTTTCCCGGATCATGTGGCAAAAGATCAAGTTCATCTTCAATTTCTTCATCATGAGAAGAGGTGAAAGAAGACTCTAACTCACTTTGATTGTCTACTTGTGTTTGATTGCATTGCTCACTTTGATTCTCTACTTGTATTGGATCACAACTTTCATCCTCAATTAATGACGGGTGTTCTTCATCTTGCTCGCTTTCATTAGTGTCTTGAGGTTCACTTGATAATGGTGTAGACGATAAACATGATTTTTGGGACTTTCTTTCCCTACTCCAATAGTCTAGAATACTTTTATTCTTCCTCATCTTCTCCAACTAATTACAAACAACAATACAAAAACTAATTACATACACCAAGTAATAAACAATGAAACAAGTAAAAAACAATTAAATTGTCTAATTACATACACCATTCAAATTTCAAAGACAAGTAAAACAAGTAGACAACCATGAACCATATGTCCATATACATTATACAAACAATGAAACAAGTAAAAAACAATTAAATTGTCTAATTAAATTATTAAACACATAACAATTAGAACAATTCAAAGAAACATGTCTAATTAAGCACACAATTACAAGAATACAAATATAAAATCGAATTAGAGATTTACAAATTTAGGGTTTGCAAGTTAGAAATTAAATTGGGGGTAATTACAAATTAGTACCTGGGTGGGCCACTGGGCCGTGGGAGGCTGGACTGGGTCCGGGGTCGGCCGTGGGCGGCTGAACTGGTCGTTGGGTCGGCCGTGGAGTCGTGGACGGTGGTGGCCGGTGGGTGGCTTGGGAGTTGGGTGGTGGTTTCTTACTTTCTTATTATGTATAATGAGATAATGAGAATGAAGGATAATGAGGGAAGAGGCTGCGTTCAATTTTTTGCAGTTTTTGATTATTTTTTTTTTATTTTATTTTATTTTTATTTTTTTTTAGGGGTGGCACGTGACCCCATAGGAGACCCACGGGGTCGCACCCTGTTTGTAAAAGTTGTTGTCGTTTTTTCATCTTCACTATTTTGTCATGAATAGATTGCCGACTGCATTCGTTTGATCAACCAATTTACATTTGTGACGGTTCACTATCCGTCACAAGCTTGTGTACGGTCAATATCGTCACAAGCTTTTGTGGGGTCGAATCTCTCTCACAAGCTTGCAAGTGGGAGGGCAAGTGGAAAAACATTGATTTCCCACTTGCAAGCTTGTGAGAGGAATCCGACTCGTCACAAGCTTGTGACGGATAAATCCGTCGCAAGCAAGACTAATTGTAGTTTGATGCGTGTGATTGTTTATTAATGTATATATCATTAAAAGTGGAATATTCATAGATGTTACGAGTTAACTAAATAGAAAGGACCTGAACTTGGCAAAACTGTAGATGTACCGACCTAATGTTAGGCAATAAGTCTCCTTCAAGACGGCACTGTTCACTTTAAGCTTAAGACGAGTTAAGTGTATATCACATGTGTATGTAAAAATACATAAGGAAAAACAATATAGGGTTATTCTACCGCGTAGTCCTGAGTTTATTGTTTTTCTGCGTTGTAACTTTTTTTTTTTTTTAATCTACGTTGTACCCTTAAAATTCTTACTTATTTCTTCATGATGACTTTCTTCAACTGTACATTAACTTTATCGCTTATCAAACAATCGTGCTTCGACATTTATTCTAAATCTAATGCCTTTTCATTATCCTTTATAAGATGCATCATAAATCCCTTTGAGAGTCAAGGGCGAGATCGCCTAAGAGGGGGAGGGGGTGAATTAGGTGTCTATTTAAAATTTTAAGCTTAATTAAAACTTCTTTAAAAACTCTATGATCACTAAGACACTACTTAGAAGAAAGGAGAAGTTGACACTTCGAACTAGAAAGTTAGAAGTATTCAACAACGATTCAGCAGGTAAATGTCACAGTGGAATCAACAGTGAAATCTGAGTGCAGCGGAAATATTAAAAACGAAATAGACAAAACTCAAAGATGTTTTTTAAATTGGTTCGGTCACTACTCCGCGACCTACATCCAACGTTATCTTATTAAACATCTTTGACGTAAACTCATACAAACAAAGACCCCGAATAATAAAACAACTCCCCAACCTACTCCGGTTGCTATTTGCTCAATGCTACTCCGCACCAAGACTTATGCTCAAAGCTACTCCGCACCAAGACTTATGCTCAAAGCTACTCCGCTAAGAGACTTCCCCAACTCTTTCGAGTTGCTATTGCTCAAGGCTACTCCGCCAAGAGACTTCCCCAACTCTTTCGAGTTGCTAGTTGCTCAAGATAACTCTATCTTAAGACTTGTTCTACTCGTTTGTTACAAGACTTGTGTTTCTCAAAATGTTCACAAAATGAACGGGGGAGAAAACGATTAAGTACTAACACGAGATCATCGAACACAATACATGCTTTGTTACAACGAACTAGCTCTTTGTAAAAGACTTAAGAAAAAATATTTTGCAAAACAATTAAGTATGAAATATTAAATGATTTTTGCAAAGATAATTACTCAATAAAACTCAAAGTCTTTTAAGCTTGAAAATGTTTTGTTGTTGCTTACTTGTTCAAATGAAATGAGTGTAGTATTTATAGTGTAAGATAGAGTGTACCTTACAATAAAAATAATATAAAAGTTGAAGCTTGAACAACAATTAAAGTGTCAAACAAGAGGCAGCCAAAACCATGGCTCCTTATGCAAGAAAGATAAATTCTTGCATAAGTAACCAAGTTTACTTGGAACTCTAATTTTTCAGCCAAATCTTTAGACAAAAATAGGTTAGGTTTTCTTACAAGAAAGACTATAAATGGTGATGTTTATGGGGACCATAAACATTACCAATTATAGTAAAAGTAAGCAACCATATTTAGCAAGTATCTTCTTTTCCAAGACAACAAAAACTTCCTTTCAATTATAAGGATCAAACCAGAAATTTCAGCAAGGCAAAAATGTTGATCAAAGATTTTGAAAACTATTTTCAAGAGTTAAACATTTTCGAAATATTTAAGAGCCAGAAACCACAGTGACATGTCACTGTCAGTTTTGAAGTACTTAGCATGAATCGAGTTTAATGATCTCTTATACAACACTATGACTATAACAATGACGATCTTCATCTCTTGATCTTCTTGTGCAACCTTGAACGATTAGTTAAGCTTCCATAGCTATAAGATTAAAACTTAAGAGGCACACATTATATTAACAAGAAGATTAATTTGTCTTAAGGCATCATCAACCAATCTAATCTAAAAATGGTCTCAACAATTTCCCCCTTTGATGATGGCAAGACAAATAAAATTGAATGTGTTCTTCCCCCTCAATCTATGGTCAAGGTTCACAAGTCTAAACATATCACAAGTCAAAACATGATCAAGATAAGACGCATACATGATCAAGGTACTTTGGTCAAGTCTATACTAACTTAAGTAGAATTTCAAATCTCTAAGCTAACATATTTACGGTGAACGCAAGCCTAAGAGTTATTGGATCACACATGCACACAATTTTAACAACTTCCCCCTCTTGACATCATCAAGTAGGAAGAATAACATTCTAATGCATCAAAGTGACAAAGTTAGTTTACAAACCACATAGTTCAAGAAAATTAAATAAATACTACCAAGTTCATGTAATAACATAACAAACATAAAGCCATGAGCAAAATAATATAAGGCTTGGTTAGGCAAAATGATAGGTTTTCCCGGCTTTGGTAAGATCGGTAAGAATAGTCTTCAACTCCGTATTTTCCAACCAAACTTCCACTTCCTCTTTGCTTTTCCCAACCTCACACATCTTTTTGACGAATTTTTGCTTTCGATTCGGTTTTCTCACCATTATTGAACAAATCTTCATCATCAAGTAGATCATTCAACTCCTTGATTTGTTCCTCATTTAACTCGGTTTTTCCTTCCTTTTTTTTTTTTTTTTTTTTTTTCACACTTTGATTTTTCCTTCTCTTCTTCCTTCTAGGTTTCTTTTTCGGTTCCCTTCTAATTTTCCTCTTCGTTAGCTTCGTCTCCAAAACACTTTTTCATTTTCCTTCATTTCTTTCTCAATGTTCTCTACAACTTCATTGATAATCACACCACAACCTACATGTAGAAGGAGTCGTGGGCTTTGGTTTGAACGAATCCCGAATTTGTTTGACGGTTTTGATTTGGGCTTTCTTGGGAGGCATTATTTCAAGTAGAAATGTAAGTGTTATGGAAGGTATGAGGGAGGTTATATGTGTGATGGTTAAGGCATGAAGAAGGAGGAAAGATGATGTGATATTTTGGTGAGTTGTTTTGTTGGCTCTATGCATGTCACATTATTACACAAAGGATAATACTTGTTAATTAACATTCAAACATGGTTAATAAAACACACTTAATCACATATGTACACATTAAAATGTATCAACCACTCTAATCAATCATTGAGGCAAATTGTCTACTCATAGAATTATGCGCAATCCAACAAACCAATTTCCAACCGAAGTTTTATGAATTGTTCTCTTTCAAGCGGTTTTGTAAAAATATCGGCAATTTGATTTTCGGTTCTACAAAAGTTAAGACGGATTTGACCTTTTTCCACATGATCACGTAAAAAGTGATGTCTTATGTCAATGTGTTTAGTCCTTGAGTGTTGTATCGGGTTCTTAGAAATGTTAATGGCACTTGTATTATCACAAAAAATAGGAGTGGAATCGAATACATTACCATAGTCTTTCAATTGTTGTCGAACCCATAGAATTTGCGCGCAACACAATGCGGCACTAACATACTTGCTTTCGGCGTAATCCGCATCCGAGTACCCTCATTCCTCTTGAATTGATTAAGTTCCTCTTGCATCTCTATCACCCAATTTGCATCTCCAAGGGCCATGGTGATATTTGTCGGTTCGGTTTGTGAGAGGAACGCATGAAATGCAAAGAAATCATTGAGGGATTCTCTTGTCTTTCTTCCCGAGTTCAGGTCACTGGTTAAGTTTGAGAAGGGGTGAGATGATTGGTGCTTCCACTTTCTAGGTACGATTTGTGAGCTTGAGGCATTTTCGGGTTCTGATGTCACAGTGGGTTCCACAGTGACATCTGGTTCATTTGGTGAGTTTGAATGGGGGTTCGTTTCTGGTTGTTCATTAAGTTCATGTGGTTCCCCATTCCCCCTGGATGTACTAGCCTCATTTTGGTCAGAAAGTAGATTCATTCCCCCTGAATTTTGACCTGCCTCACCATTTAACAGTGGATTCAACTGTGAAATGATCTCTTCCTCGTTATGTACTCCATCCATGTCATGTCGAATCATTCCAAGCTCAAAGTCCTCATCTTTATCATCCTCTTCCAACCTTTCCGATTGCAACAATTTCACCTTTCTTATTATCGCCAAACGTCACGGTGCCACCTTTGTAGGCTTATAGTGAGAGAAATTGGCTTTCACTTCCCGTCATATGACGAGAACATCCACTATTCAAGTACCAATAGTTGCTGCCTCTCACTAATGCCTATAAGAAATCAAACTTTTAGTTTAGGAACCCAAATGAATTTGGGCCCCTTTTTGTGAATCACATCATTAATCAAGTCTTTTCGGATCCACATTTTTTTAACCACTTTGATGTTCTTATTAATGTCATTCCATCTCTTAGCACAACCATTAAACACATGACCGGTCTTGCCACAATAATTGCCAATTATATACTCGGGAAGGCCAGCGTACTTTCTTCTTCTAAAATCGGTTTTGCTTGGGTCTTGGTTTCGAACACAACAATGAACGTTGTTGTGCTTGAAACCGAGTCCAACTTTCTTTTTAGCATTTTTAGATTGACTTGTAAGAAAGTCTAAAACAGTTTGGCTTCCTTCCCATTTCTTGTAAAACTCTTTTGCAACCACTAACTCTTTATTCAAGTTTTCAACTTTAGCAAGAAGGTCAAGATTTAGA
>JAIUZE010045737.1:0-225204 GCA_022085475.1 Heliosperma pusillum | reverse complement strand
CACAAGACAAAATAGTGCTCAAACCGTATCATTTGTGAAAACCGACTCAAAGTGGGACATAGCAAAAACCGTCACAAAACATGTGATACATGCGAATAAGATATCATAAATCCAAAACATGAATCAATACATGATAACCAAGCATTAGACCAAGTTTAAGAAGCATAATAAGTAAGAAACATAGATAACTCTCCAAAACAACAAGTTTGGAAACTAACTTAAACAAGGGTTCACTTCAAACTGTCATAACTAGAGTTCTAGATATGGGAATGCAGAAATTCCAAGGCGAGGTGATAGCTTATCCTCTTACGGTTCCAACGAGTGGTCACAAGCCCAAAACAAGCAAGTAACGAAGGAGATATGATCATTCTACCAAAAAGGGTCAGTGCAGTGAAACTGCACAAGTCACGACCGTGAAATGAGGTTTCACGACCGTGAAACACTCTGTTACCAATTTCACCCGAGAGTCTTCAACAAAATTCAATCCTATCATTTCCAATTCTCATAATCCATTTCTAATACTATCAACAATCAATATTCATCATCAACAATCATCAAACAACAACAATCATTATCCATAACATAATTCCTAACTTACTTATCGTATTCTAAATACGAATCCTAGCATATAAAGCAGGTAAAACACGTAAATGATACCGAGTAACCCTTCACCGTAACCTTTACGCGTCTTTAATCGATTACTAAGCCTTCCTAGTAGTCTCCACCTACAATTAGGCAATATAAGATGAATATACTTCACCTTGAGAAAGACGGATAATTTAAAAAGCGAGAAAGACGGTAATTTTATTACCAATACGGATAGAGAAAGCTAAGAGGGGAAGAATAAGACGAACTTACGTGAATTCCGACAAGAAACGAAGGAGATACGGTGATTCAAAGATCGGAAAGTGTATGGAGGCAAGGGTTTGGTTTGCTTAAGGATGAAGAAATTGTGTTGTGTTTGTGTTAGAATGAATTAGGTTAGGGTTAGGAGGGAGTATAAGTAAAGGGTGAGTCGGGAAAGTCAAACAAGTCAAAGACGGCTTAAACGTCAAGAAAAAATTCAAAGACGACTTAAAATTCAGAAAAGTTCAAAGACGACTTAAAATTCAGAAAAAGTCAAAGACGACTAAAATTCAAAGAAAAGTCAAACTCGACTCAAAAGAAGAAAAGTCAAACTCGACTCAAAAGTCAAGAAAAGTCAAATGCGCCTTTAAGACGGGATTTTCATGGAATCTCACAGAAATTCCAAATACGAACTCGGAATTCTAAATTCGACTCGAAACATAAAAGCTAATTTAAAACTTAAATTCGCTGAAAAGATTTCGTAAAATATTTCTACTAGAAAAATAGGGTACATTTCCGGGTGTTACAATCACCCCTCCTTTTAAAAAGTTTCGTCCTCGAAACTTGAGAGTAGAAAAGAAAAGTTATAAGGACCAATTCGTTTTCTCCAAATTGGTATTCAAAACATTTTCAAGGAAATGTATTTCAAAAGCATGACATTTTCCAAAAAGGTATAGGAAAAGTTTTCGAAAGTAACTCTCTTTTTCTGTGGAACAAAATTGTTCTTGTCGTGCACACAAGAACCCCAGCATTCCAAAGTAAATACAAGATTAAAATTAAATCATACGTTGATAAGTGCAGAACCAATCATTAGACGTCTCAAATAACAAGTTCTAGCATCCAACCAAAACGCAAAATCCAGTATAAGAGCAACCTAAATCCATTTTCGAAAAATGAAAGTAGAAGTTTCATTTCTAAAACTCTTTTAAAAGGGTAAATGTGAAATCCATCTTGAAAATTTGAAAATTTTCTAAATTCGTACACTCAAGACAAACAAACATTTCACACACCTAAAAGTAGTTTGAACATCAAACTCACAACCATGGTAATAAAAGATAAACACCATGAGTAAAAAGGAACAAGAAGGCTTATCGAAACGAGTAATAGCGGAAAGAAGGACAATGTCCAAAGAATAACAAATTGAATAATCGTCAATTTGAAAGGCAAAGGGAGAAATGAACGACAAAGCAATTGCTCAAAAGGGGAAGAAAGCCTAAGAACCAAACACTCCACTCAAATACAACAGTCATCATAGTCAATTTCTCGGGCATTTTCGCCAAACCCAAATTATAGCCACATCATTCTAAGGGCTTATCCAATTAACATCACAAACATCGTTAATAAGCTATTCCTCAAAAGAATGTAACTCATCTCGGTCATACCTTAACCGCTTTCAATCATTAGATTCTACAAAATCCTTAACAATCATCAGGTCAAACTACGAACCCGAATATCTATTATCCAACTAGCATTAACTAAGGTCTATCGACAAGGGAAAATCCACAATTAAATAATCCACATGAAAGATTCCTAAATGTATTCGAACATCCCTAGTCCAGTCAATTATTACACTCGAATCCACAAGCATAAATAATTATATCTAGAAAAGCATAATTACCACCAATCATAAGATGAATGGGCTCACCATTCCAATTCTTCGATTCAAAGGACTTCAAGGCTTAAATATCCTAAACTTAAAGAAATTTCTCTTTTACAAACCATCAAAACCTCAAGAGAGATCAATTACAAATTCCAAGGTCCTATATGGCCAAGGACATGGCGATGATACAACTATTCAAATCATCCAGCTCAACTATAACTCAAGATGCATCGATCTTCACTTATGAAAATATTTCTCAAAATATGGTGACCAGTCTTAATTACCAAAGCAAAGTCTCTTTTAGAATCCAACATTTACAGACATCTAATCCCCAAATGGTCTCCAAGGTAACTATTCCAATATCTCGAAACAACGAACTATTATCATGATCCACTCAATTCTCAAAATACCACTACAATACCAAACTCCAAATCTAAAACCACTACGAGAGGATATATTATCACTATTAGGATTCCTCCTAGAGCTTAAGTCCTATTTCCCATGATCAAATACAACATGAAATTGACTCAATCCAAATACATATATTCTAGCTAAAGAATCCCAAAATACATGACATTGATTCTCTAAGCCAAACAAACGAGACATCCAATCCACTAGAGGAAAGATGAAGCAGCAACGAGATAGAAAACGATAAGGAATCTCAAAGAGAACACGGGAATAAATAAGGCACAAGATTACAAGAGAGGAGCGCTGAAAATAACGAGGTCAAGAAAGAGACAAAGCAGATAGTAGAGTTATGAAGCTATCCGAGTAAAGGAAAAGATAAGAGAAAACAATTTCCTAGGAATCGGGCTTAGTAGGAACTTGCATGAAAGGAAATAGAAAGAGATAATGGCATGAGCAAAAGGTTTAAGGTTTAATCCACAAAATTTCTCTTTTCAGACTTAGGGTGATAGTAAAGCAACTCATCCCAAACAAAGGTCTCTTACAAGGGACCATCGTACCCCGTACAATCATCAAAGTAAGGTACACCTAGATTTGATAAATCGATTCCAACCCAATTCATCCATCCTTTCATATCACACGGATTCCCAATTGCGGAATTGTAACTCAAGTATAATAACATTCCTTTAGCTCAAATATTCAACACAACCTCAAGGTTTCTTTAATTGAAAGACTAACAAATACTCTCTTATACTCGGTCATTTTCAAGTCTATAGCCCACGAGTTCATTATTATCAAAGTACAACCTCAAGTCAAACATCATCATTAACATCCCAAGGTATTTCCATCATAGCTCACATCACAATCCTCAAGTAATATGGTTCAACTTACAACGAAACCTTACTACTTCAAACAAGTCTCTGATACCATAAGATAAGATCATATTTTTAAATCCAAGAATTATAGCCAAAAGCCTTTCCACCAAGCCTATACTCACAAACACACAAAAGGAAACCACAAGACGTCACTAAATCTCAAAAGCAATTCGCACCTTAAGATACCATTCAAAACTTCTTATTTACACCAATCAGACATATCATAAGCATGGTCTTTAAAACAATACAAAACTTCTAAGTCCAAAAGACTAAACTACTAATGGGTTAAGAAGTCCTAGCCAACTCATTCAGTCTTACACCATCAAATACCATGAACTATCTACACATTAGTCATGGCAAGCATCAAGCATTAAAATCATTAAACATACCTTACCACACTTTCCTCAAGGATCCCAACTCTCACCACCATAGGGTGAAATTAGATCTATACCATTTTCCTCAAATCACAAGTTCATTCTAACAAACACTAATAGTCCACAAAGTCTGAAATTCTTCCAACCAAGTACAATATGCCACAAACTAAAGGGTATGGCATCCACAAGAATGTTACAAGAGGAAGGTAAGGATACCAATTGTAAGATGGAGGAACTATCGAGAGTAATTTCCAAGAGGCAAACAATTTGGAAGAGAAAGAAGCACTTAGATAGAAAGAAGAGAGCATAATACATTAAGGACGAGAGAATACATCGATGAGGAAGAAATACACTTAAATTAGGCTTGTAAATATTCAATCTTCGGTAGAGAATACTTCTCCTAGGTAACACATGATCCACCTTAAGACGGTAGATACAAACAAACATAACATCACTCAACACACTCAACAAACAAGTTAGAACCTAACAAACATCAAGTACACCAAAGACTACCAAGTAAAGTCCTTAATTTCTACCCATCTCTCATTTATTATTTCAAGGTCAAGTAGTTTAAGTTTAGGGTTCACGTGTGTGCGTCGGGAGCGATAAAGCTCTGATACCAACTGTGACAACCCTCGCGAATGCGGAAATATAAAACATACAAGCATGTGAATTATATAGCGGAAAATACGGTATTTTAAAAACCTTTATACATGCAAGATAGAAAAATACGAGGAGTGTCAAAATATTACAAACTAAATAAAAATACCACAAGAGACGTATTCTCTCAAAGTGTTAACAAAAGACAAAGTAATTAGCAACTAGCTAAACAACGTCTAGAGGTGTTTCATCCAGAGACAACGCCCGCTAGCTCACACCCGAACCCAAAATAGCATAAGCAAAAAGCCATCCATGCAAGCAACCTGTTCATTCATGAAAAACATGAACGCCACAATCAGTGGGGAGTAACTCCGGGTTCTCCCAGCCATATCACATTAAACGTACATAGAAGGCAATACAAAAGTAAAATCATGCATATATAGATATACATGTGAGATACGATAAGGATAGATAGGCAATTCAATATGTAATGATAAGAGCATAAGAGTTACAAGTCCGAATCCATCATGTTATATAAAGACTCAGGGAAGACACTCTTAGGCAACCGAATACGCTCACTAGGGCTTGCATTACATCTCAAACCGTTGCGGTATAAGATTGATAAGAATTAGACTCGACAACAGACAACCAGTCCAAGTCATTCGTGATTACACAAACCAACATCTTATCACCATCACGAACCAATAGACATTGACGTGTCCATCATGCAATGACCATGAATAAAATCATGAAATCACGCATTCAAGAACAACGACACAAAGACAACCTCTCTCACGGTAAATTAAACGCACTAGCACCGTGTACATGGCAAGTATGATTAAAAGGCATCCACGGGATAGAACATTTCCCTGAACGCATACACGATGCTACATTTCGTATATGTATACTAATTTCCTCCTGGTAGCACGACGATAACAATACGGTCCTAGTCTAAACCTGGCCAGGATCCTCGGAATATAACTTTTTCCGATTCGACATGCGATAAACGTTTCGCATCCAAGACTCGGGCTTACCATATATATGCCGAGTACCCCAAATTCGGTAGATCAATTCACGAAAGAGGCGGAAAAACAGCTCAAGCCTCATAACAAGCGGTACGCTACATGCAAATAACACCACCTCGCAAGTATACAACATTTGACGGCCGGGTCAAACAACGCATAGCGTTCAACTCCCAACAACGTCGTCGTATGCCCACTACACATGCATTCAAGCAGTAGGATACCTCTCCGTTCCGACATTCCAGCCTTACAAACGGGAAGGTAGCCAAGGGAATGAGAGTACAAAGCACAAGACAAAATAGTGCTCAAACCGTATCATTTGTGAAAACCGACTCAAAGTGGGAACATACCAAAAACCGTCACAAAACATGTGATACAAGCGAAAGAGAATATCATATATCCAAAACATGAATCAATACATGATACATAAGCATTAAACCAAGTTTAAGAAGCAAAATAAATAGGAAACATAGATACCTCTCCAAAACAACAAGTTTGGAAACTAACTAAAACAAAGGTTCACTTCAAACGATCACATCTAGAGTTCTAGACATGCTATTACAGAAATTCCAAGTTGAGGTGATAGCTTATCCTCTTACGGTTCCAAGGAATGGTCACAAGCCCAAAACAAGCAAGTAACGAAGAAGATATGATCATTTTACGAAAAAGGGTCAATGCAGGGAAACTGCACAAGTCACGACCGTGACTTGTACTTCACGACCGTGAAATGAGGTTTCACGACCGTGAAATGAGTTTCACGACCGTGAAACACTCTGTTATGCAAAGGTAAAACATCAGCCACTTTTTCACGACCGTGACTTGCATTTCACGACCGTGAAATGCCATCTCACGACCGTGAAACGAGTTTCACGACCGTGAAACTCCCTAGACGGCTCCAATTTGTTCTAAACTCAACCATTATCAACTATTATCATAAATCATCATTTTACATATCAAATTCCATCAAACCACAAGTATCATCATCATCAATCATCAATTAACAACATTCATTAATCATAACATGATTCCTAAGCTTACTAATCATATTCTAATACGATTTCTAGCATATAAGGCATGCAAAACACGTAAATGATACCGAGTAACCCTTCACCGTTACCTTAAAGCGCCTCTACTAATCGTCAAGCTCCTCTTCAATTAGAAAGTAGTCTTTGTCGGGATCTTGGAGGTCACCACCTACAAATAGATCGTAAAAAGATGAATAAAGTTCATCTTGAGAAAGACGGAAAGCTTGAAAAGCGAGAAAGACGATAATTTTAATATCAATACGGATAGAGGAAGGTTAGGGAAGAATAATAAGACGAACTTACGTAAATTCTATCAAGTAACGAAGAAACTACGCGAATTCTAAGATCGATTTCAAAGAGGAAAAATTGAGTTTTCTTCGAGAGGAAGAAAGTTTGGTTTGATTTTGTGTTGAATGAATATTAGGTTAAGGAAGGGAGTAGTGTGAGTTGTGTAGGAAAAAGTCAAAGACGGTTTCAAAGTCAAGAAAGTCAAACCCGACTCAAAAGTCAAGAAAAGTCAAACTCGCCTTAAGACGGAATTTTCATGGAATCTCGCAGAAATTCCAAATACGAACTCGGAAATTCTAAATTCGACTCGGAACTTAAAATTATAAATTAAAACTTAAAATTACTGAAAAGATTTCGTAAAATATTTCTACTAGAAAAATAGGGTACATTTCCGGGTGTTACAAAAAATATGGGGCTGATGATGCGGGTAAAAAGAAGTATGTTGTCGGGCAGTGGCTTGGGTTTCAAATGGTAGATGACAAACCTATTATGGAACAAGTTCATGTTTATGAGAACTTGTGTGCTGACGTTGTTAATGAGGGTATGAAATTAGATGAGATCTTCCTAGCTAATGTGTTATTAGAGAAATTTCCCCCCCTCCTGGAATGAGTATAGAAACCATCTAAAACACAAGAAAAAAGATCTGTCTTTACAAGAACTAATAGGTCACATGAGGACTGAGGAGGCTAACCGTCTCAAAGACAAATCTGTCCACTTGTCTCTTACTACTACTAAGGCTAATCTCGTTGAAACTGGTGGGTCTTCAAGTGGAGATAGGTTCAAGGGTAAGGGAAAGGCTAAAGTTGGTCACGGTCAGTCTAAGGGTCAGAATGCTAAGAAACCTAGTCAAGGGAAATTCACTAAACCTACTGGTAAGATCTTTAAGCCAAGTCAGAATCAAGTGTGCTATGTCTGTGGAAAACCGGGTCACAAAGCTTACCAGTGTCCTCAAAAGAAAGTTGCTGAAGCTAATGTTGTTGAGAAAGATGACATTATTTCTGCTGTGGCGGTTGAGGCAAATTTGGTTGCAAATGCTAGTGATTGGATTCTGGATACAGGAGCTTCGAGGCATCTTTGTGCTAACAAGGAGCTATTTGCTGAATTTGAAGATGTGGCTGATGGTGAATGTGTCTACATGGGTAATTCTTCTTCTGCTGTGATCACAGGCAAAGGCAAGATCTTTCTCAAACTGACCTCAGGGAAAACTCTTGCTTTTAATAATTTTTTGTATGTTCCTACCTTGCGTCGAAACCTCGTGTCTGGTGCCTTATTAAACAAAGCTGGTGTGAAACTTGTTTTTGAGGCTGACAAGGTTGTAATGTCGCGCAATGTGGATTTTGTGGGCAAGGGTTATCTCTGTGGGGGTTTATTTGTTTTAAATGTTGATTCTTCTATCATTAATAACAATGCTTCTACTTCTGCTTATATCGCTGAGTCTATTGATGTTTGGCATGGTAGATTAGGTCATGTGGATGTTGATTCGATTAAAAAGCTTAGATCTTTATCGCTTATTTCATCACTATCTACATAAGTTTTTGAAAAATGTGCCAGTTGTGTTGAGGCTAAATTTACTAAAAAAAACCCAGTAAACCTGTCAAAACTAGACATACAAATCTTCTTGAGTTGATTCACACTGACTTAGCTGATTTTAAGAATACTATAAGCAGAGGAGGTAAACATTATTATGTCACCTTTATAGACGATTGTTCTAGATATACGAAAGTGTATTTACTTAGACATAAAAGTGAAACTGAGGACATGTTTATAAAGTTTAAAGCTGAGGTAGAAAATCAACTTGATAGAAAGATTAAACGAGTTAGGTCTGATAGAGGTGGTGAATATGGTTCTAACTATCTAGTAGATTTTTGTGAGAAAAATGGATTAATTCATGAAACCAGTCCACCTTATTTACCTCAATCAAATGGAGTAGCTGAACGTAAAAATAGAACTTTGAAAGAAATGATGAATGCTATGCTTTTAAGTTCTGGCCTTCCCGATGATATGTGGGGGGAAGCGGTGCTTTCGGCTTGTCATATTCTTAACAGAGTACCACATAAGAAACTAGACAAGACACCTTATGAGATATGGAAAGGTTATGCTCCCAACTTGAATTTTCTTAAAGTGTGGGGGTGTTTAGCTAAAGTAGGCTTACCTAGTTTTAAGAGGCCTACCATAGGACCTAGAACTTATGATTGCGTTTTCATTGGTTATGCTCAAAACAGTTCTGCGTATAGATTCATATCATTAAGTGACCGTTCTATTTCTGAGGCTAGAGACGCTGAATTTTTTGAACATGTTTTCCCTTTTAAAAAGGATGTTGTATCATTGCCTGATGTTCCTGTTTTGCCTGTTAATCCTGTTGATAGTTCTATGCATGCTAGTAGTAGTACTTTTGTTGATTATGCTGTTGAACCTAGAAGGAGTAAGAGGCCTAGAGTTGAAAAGAACTTTGGGGATGATTTTGTTAGAACCTTTTTAACTGAAAACGCTTGTGATGACTGTGCTTGTGATGAACTTGTTTCTGCTTATTTAATAGAAGATGATCCAAAAACCTATTATGATGCTATGAGATCGATTGATGCTAATTTTTGGAAAGATGCTATTAAAAACGAACTTGATTCTATTGTTTCCAATCAGACTTGGGAGTTGACTGATCTACCTAAGGGTAGTAAACCCATTAGTAGTAAATGGATCTTTAAAAAGAAATTGAGACCCGATGGTACAATAGAAAGGTTCAAGGCTAGACTTGTGGTTAGAGGGTTTACACAAAAGAAGGATATTGATTATTTTGATACTTACTCACCTGTGACTAAAATTTCCACTATTAGAACTCTTATTGCTTTAGCTGCTATTCATGATCTTGTTGTACATCATATGGATGTAAAAACTGCTTTTTTGAATGGTGACCTAAAGGCAGAGATCTATATGTCTCAACCCGAGGGGTTTGTGGTAAAGGGTCAAGAGAGTAAAGTGTGTAAACTGAGAAGATCACTATATGATCTTAAACAAGCACCTAAACAGTGGTATGAGAAATTTCACAACACTTTAATTGCTGATGGCTATATTACCAACAATTCTGATTCGTGTGTGTACTCTAAACTGTTTGGATCAGATTGTGTGATTATATGCTTATATGTTGATGACATGCTTATTCTTGGTAGTAATTTATTTGTTGTGAATAAAACCAAACAATTTCTGTCGTCACGATTTGAGATGAAAGACTTAGGGGAAGCTGATGTTATTCTTGGAGTTAGAGTCACTAAGACCTCAAATGGAATATCACTAAGTCAATCTCATTATGTTGAGAAAGTGTTGAAGAAATTTGATAGCTTTGATGTTATACCTGCTACGACACCTTATGATGCTAGTGTATCTCTATGTAAAAACTTGGGTGATAGTGTCTCCCAAGAAGAGTATGCTAAAATTATAGGAAGTGTGATGTTTCTTATGAACTGCACTCGACCTGACATTGCTTATGCGGTTAGTAGACTGAGCCGGTATACACATAACCCTAGTGCTGAACACTGGAATGCACTTCGTCGCTTACTTAAATACCTGAGAGGAACTATTGATTTGTCTTTGCATTATGGTAAATTTTCTGTTGTGTTAGAAGGATATTGTGATGCAAATTGGGTTTCAGGTAATGATGAAATATGTTCCACTAGTGGTTATGTGTTCACCCTAGGCGGAGGTGCTATATCATGGAAGTCTGCGAAACAGACTGGTATAGCACGCTCCACTATGGAGTCTGAGTTTATTGCTCTTGAGTTGGCGGGTCAAGAAGCAGAATGGCTGAGGAACTTACTAGCAGACGTGCCAATGTGGGGGGGACAGGTGACACCAGTCTCCTTACACTGTGATTGTCAGGCAGCTATCAGTATTGCTAAGAATGATGTCTATAATGGTAAGAGACGACACATTCGAATCAGGCACGGTGTGGTAAAACAACTCCTGAAAAATGGAGTAATTGTTTTGGACTATGTGAGGTCCGAACGCAATCTTGCTGATCCCTTCACAAAGGGGTAAACAAGGAGAGTAGTCCATGAGACGTCGAGGGGAATGGGGCTTAAGTCCGTAAGTCAAGATTGAGTGATTCTTGATGGATTACTAGCTTCCATTCCTATGGCGCTTGACAATCCATAGCCTTGTTGGTGGTGCTTTTGACGGACTTGATGGATTGTGTTGATTTTCAGGTTGGATTTTTATCCTTAATAGCTTTTGTGAAAAGTGCTATTGAGAAGCACTTGAGCTACCTATGGGAGTGTGATGGTCTAGCCACCATCTATGTGAGAGTATACCAATTCTCGCTAGAGCACTCACCTAAACCAGGGTTAACGCGTGGCTTTAAAAAGGCGTTGCACTATGAATCGCGGAACAAAACAGTCTTAGAAGGTATGATATGTGTTGTGAGGGTCTCAACCGAAGCTCAACAAGGAATTCAAATCGAAAGATATTCACTTGTTAAAAGTAAGTTGTTGCCTCATCTCACTAATACGTCAATTCAAGTCGAAAGACATTGAACGTTTAAGTATCCACCTTTCCTTACCCATAAAGTCTCTTTTAGCTCTTTCTTCGCCATCAGTGGGGGATTGTTGGAAATGATGGCTTGTCAAAAGCATATAGTCAACTTTCATTTTGTGTGCAATCCCACATCGGTGGGTAGAGGCTCTTTGCTTTACTTTATTATACTACTTGTCTTTATAGTATCCAATAGAGTGAACAAAGAGGGTTTTGTTGAGAGTATTGGGCTTGTGGATTTGGGTCCACACGCGCGCGCGCGCGCCGACCCGACCCGGCTCGGCTCGGTTTGGGTTTGGGTAGAGCACCTGC
Organism: Heliosperma pusillum; assembly: GCA_022085475.1. Classification (NCBI taxonomy): domain Eukaryota; kingdom Viridiplantae; phylum Streptophyta; class Magnoliopsida; order Caryophyllales; family Caryophyllaceae; genus Heliosperma; species Heliosperma pusillum. The sequence continues at coordinate 213,339 of JAIUZE010045737.1, read as the reverse complement.
GGTGCGGGCCTTGGCCCACTTTTATCCTTTTGGATCTGTGTGTGTTTTGTACTCTGTCCAAGTTCAGTGAATCTGATTTGAATGTGTATTGTGTAACAGTCAGTCAATTGTGGCTGTTAATGACGGAAATTAAGGACGTTAATTAATCTCCATTAATCACGCCTTTGACCGTGATTAAGTGGAGCGTCTTTTGGCTCCTTTGCTGTCCATTTTCCGTTATAAATAGACAGACTGTCTGTTCAGAAAATCACATCAAAAATCATACAATACAGTGCTCTCTCTCTATCTCTCTCTTCTCCTTCTCTGTTAAATTTCTGGGTACTGTTACTGTTTGTTCCAAGGCTCCTTTACACAAGTGGTTGTGTACGGGGGTCGCAGTGTTAACCTTGGGGAACTACCGGCGTGAGACAATTACCACCGGAGTCGTGCCGATATAGTTTTCAAATCAGTGGCTCTTTTACCACGGCACTGCCTTCTTCCTGTCTCGATAAGTTTCGTCCTTCTTTCATTGTTACACATTTAATTTACTAACAAAAGTTGACCCAAAAAAATGCATACTAGTATATACTTTGTATTTAAGAACAAAAGTTGAAGCGATTAAGTAAAGAGACATTTTCCTCAATGTCATCAGGATGCATACGGGAGGAAATCATGATTTAGCACAAATGCAACATCCTAGCTGTAGGAAAGAGTAGGAATAGTAGTAATACGGAAACTTATTGAGACTCACTTGATCTCTCTTTTCCGTGCCTAAGGACTCTCAAAGTGTCGTCCATGCTTCTTGAGACTCTTGAGGACCTTCTGAAAGCCATCAAGCTACACAAAAAAATGCTAAACAAGGCGTCACCGATCTCCAAACATGTACACCCTCTCAAAGCTCGAGATCACTGTGATCAATGCAACTGACTTGAACAAAAGCCACCATGAACTAATCGTAATAAACTTCACTTTTGCACTAATGTCTTATACTTTTCATGGTATGTCCCTCCACAACCAAAAGCCACATACTCACTTAATCACCGATACAAGAACAGCATTGCAATGGAATTCACTTTGGCATTTTATCGAACACCTAGCCTGCATTCCGAAACCCTGATGGGTGTATAAAATTACTGGCAAAATGTATATGCCGAAAAAAAGTACTCCGAAGTAAATTTTGGAAATTATAAGCATAGACCGATACAAGTATGCTTACAAATTTTCAATTGCAAATTTTAGTGTAAATCAAATATCTTTGAATTTCAAAATTTGGCGCGGAATTGCATCTACCGTGACCGACTGACCGTTAAAGAGGTGATAAGGGTAAAGTCGCGTCACCTTAATCAAAGTAAAACCTAATTCACTACTAACTAATAGTCAGCGGTAAGCAAGGTATCGAATCCACAGGGAGGTGGTAGTATTCTAATCTGTTAAACTAGGTTTGTCTCTTAAGTAACAATTTCTGGGTTTTGATTGTGGTTTCTAAACTAATAGCAATTAATAACAACAACTAAAGTAAACAATAACAATTAATAATAATAACAACTAATAATAAGCAATAACAAACTAATAAGGTTGAAAACAATGAGATTAAAAGTCTAGGGTCTCAGGTTCACTAGAATTATTGTTCAGGGGTAGGGATAAAATCAACTATCATGCAATAAAGTTATCTAAGGTCACAAGATCGGTCGATTCAATTATGCCCTTTAGATCTACAATTTAACATGCGATCGCTATCATTAAACGAGTTCTATTCAATTATCGTAGCCTATCTTAGTCTTAACCCGGTCGGTGTCAATCCTAATTTGCGAGACTAGTTAATTAATCCTGGACAATAATCAAACAACTAGAATTAAAACGATAATCAAACGATAACCATGCAATTGCAATACAATTAATTAATCTACCCCTTCTAACAATCCTAGATCCCCTTTCAACCCTAGAAAGAAATTTAGCTACTCATAACGATATAAATAACAACATTAATAATAATTAAAGTAAACATGATTAACAATTATGAAAGGAATAACAAAGAACAATTAAGAACAAGAAGGTAATTAAATAACAAAGAAAGATTGAGAATACCGATTACAAGCTTGAACTAAAGACAATCGTCTTTGATGAATAAAATCCGGAGGCAAAGTAAAACTAAACTAGGGTTTTTGAATTAAAGCCTAAAAGTATTCAATAGCCTAAGAAAGTATTTGAAAGTATCTGAAAGTATATCTTATTAAGAAAGACGAGCTTTCTTTTTATAATACAAAAGATCCTACTAATTAGGTTAAAATTAAGGAAAACACGAAAAAGCCGCCGAAATATAGCTTGCTCGATCGAGCAAGGCACTTCTGCTCGATCGAGCAGCCCTGACACCGACTCGATCGAGCAAGAGACCATTGCTCGGTCGAGCAGCCCTCATTTAGGCTTGATTCTTCAACTTTTCTTCAACTTTTCTTCTTCTTTTCTTCCTCGATTTCCGTGCCTAGCTTCTACGATCCAACTCCGCCATGCTCCATATCTACTCAAAAAGCTCCAAATGCATCCAATCTGCATTAAAACATAACAAAAGCGGCATAATCGATATTCTAGCTAAAATAGCATAGAATAAGCAAGGAAAGACGGTAAATCGAGTTATTTGTGTCTAAGGGAAGCATAAAATATGTATATAAATAATGATCATCAAGAGGCAACGGTTATTTAAAAAAAATTTGTTGTGTTCTTTTGTTAGCTTTGTAAATTGAGAGTACAATAGTACTCCGTACATTGGGAATTTAGATTTTTTGTAATTTTTTGTATCAATCAATCCTGATAACTTTAGTTAAAATTGAAATTAAACCTCATTGTTCGATTTTGATAAATATCTAACCAAATTAAATTTATAATCAAATATAAAATAAATGGAGATGATCTCTATTCTATACGTAACTCACAATTTTTTTTAAAGCATTTTTAAAATAATGCTCAAAACATAAGTATTTGTCGTTTTGGGTCGGGTTCAAAACTATTTATCAAAATCATGTTCACGTAGGCTCGGATTTCCAAAACCTGAAACACGGAACAAACACACGATTGGGAATGTGTGTCTGTAATTTTTTTTTTCCAAAAAAATAAGAAAATTGTACTGTACATAGACACGCCAATGGGAATGGCGTGTCTCTTTCAGAAAACCCGTCATTCCCAATGGCGTGTTTGCTTTTAGTTCATTTTTGTAAGTTTGCATTTTCCTACTCACTAGAAACAAGCCATTTTCAATGGCGTGTTTCCTCATTGTTTTTGGTTCGCGAAATCCAAACCTACGTGGACACCATTTTGATAAATAGTTTTAAACCCGACCCAAAACGTTAAATACTTATCTTTTGAGCATTATTTTAAAAATGTTTTCAATTTTTTGTACAATTTTGATAAATATCTCATTGTTTGATTTTGATAAATATCTAACCCACATTAAATTTATATACCTCCGTCCCGGCCATTTGTTTACCATTTTCATGTTAGGATGTCTCATTCATTTTTTTTACCTTTCAATATTATGTTTGTTTTCTATGACAAATTTGATCTCTCATTGAGATTATTGTCCACTTGTCGTCCACTAAATAACACCACAAATGGTCCCCTAGTCTTTTCTTCATAATTGTGGCAAAAGTAAAGGTAAACAAATGATCGGGGACGGAGGGAGTAGTAAACAATTAGGACTACATACAATAATGCAAGTGGGCAAGTAGGATAATGTGTAGCTGAGATGAACTGTAAGTGTGATATTGATAGATAAATTATACTTAATTAAACCGTGAGAAATAGAATTAAGATAGCTCAATATATTTTCCACGTAATTCTTGAACCTCTTAAATAGTAATCTCACTAAAGATGAGGACAAATCTTAATAGAGAGGCAAGTGTTATTTTTATCATATAAGTAATAGATATTTAGTAAGAAAGACGAAAAATTGGGGCTTACATCCACCAAAATAGGTAGAGGTTGTCCCTAATTGATGAACTTGAAGGTTAGAGTTAGGTTTTTAAGGAAAAACTAGTTTTTGATCCCGTGAAAATTACGGGGTTGTTAATAACTGATTATTTTTTAAACTTAAGTAAGATACAAAAAAATACGCTTCTGTAAATAATGAAGTAATAATCCAATGATACATTGGTCACGTTTATGTAAATAATGAAGGAATAATCCAATGGTGTTGTTAGTTCCCGTTCTATTAGATTGTTAGATAGGCTGTGACATAGAGAGAGAAAGTGACAAAAATCCCAAAAAAACCCAAATTATCTCGCCGGCGACTACTCCGGTAGCTCTGATTTGTCGCCAGCGAGGCTCCTCCAACCCATTCTTCACCTCATTACTATCTAATTAGTGTGAAAGTGAATGATTTGTTCTCAAGTTAAAACTCCCAAAAGACCAAAACTGGCAACCGTCACCGTCTGACAACCAGGCTTCGTCGTCCGTTCATCATTAGTCGTCGTCCGATCATCAACCTTCACCGGGGATTGTGTGACAAGGTTCAGTAACCGTCGCCGTCTTCAGTCTTTCGCTTTCGGTTTTTTACCGATTGGACCAATTTGTTTCCTATTGTTTTTGTTGGTTTCGGTATCTCCGTCCTTCTGACGTTTTGGTCGGTGAAACATTGGCGGACTGGTTTGTCATTGTGTTTGATCATCAATTGACTTTCTCTGAGTTTTTTTGGTTGATTGAGTGATTTCTCACTGTGACTCTTTCACATTGTGAGTGTTTTGAGGAGGTGTTAGTTTTAGTTTTTTTAAGTGGATGTTGTTTCTGTTTGACTATTAGTTGTCCGGTCTTAGTTTTCTTCTGAGAGGGTCGTGTTCTTGCCATTGAAAATTACCTGCTATAGTCGTCATTGACGTTGTAGGGTGTGCTTTGGTTTTTCTAGTTTGAACTATGTCTTCCCTTACCGTATGAACTATGTATTTCCTAACCGTTGCTCGAGGTTAAAGATCTCAAAGAGAAGGGGAACGGTTTCTTTAGAAAAAATTGATTTGATAGGGCCGCGGCTTATTATGATGAAGCTTGTAAGCTTCTAGGATTTAGTCTATGAGGTATTGGAAGTGAAGATGTCCAATCTTTATGTGACCTTGCTGTGTCCTTTGAATTCCAATCTCGTTGCTTGTGCCCTGAAACTCGAAGAATATCAAGCTGCTTGGGATTTGTGTTCCATGATTTTGAACACATTTTCTCGTAACGTTAAGGCTCTAGCTATTTCGTAGGGCGTTAGCATCTATGAAGTTGAAAAGGTTTATGGAGGCTGAGATAGATCTGGTTGAAGCTTTGGCGGTCAAACCTAGGAACTAGGATGTTTTAAGGGAGCTTGAGGTGGTGAAAGGTCACCTTCTCATCAATGGAAACGGTAAGAGAGTTTTGGAGTTCGCTTCCTCAGTTGGCATGGATGAAAAGTTTAAGAAGCATGTTAAGGCTTTAGTAATTGATACGAGCATGAAGGATAATGAAAGTACAAGCATGGAAGTGATGAAAATCCAACCCAATAGTGACACGGAAATAAAGGATACAAAGATTGTGAAAATGGAGTCATCAGTTGCTGAAAGATCGTGTGTTACAGAGTTGAATACTAATTCTAAGAAGGATGAGAAGTTTTCTAAGAATTCGGTTCTTGAGTTCTCCAAAAAGGATGGAGGAAACTCTCGATTAAGGATCCCCGGACTATCTTATCAAAAGCTCCTTGAAGGTAAAAAGTTGAGCTTTTATCATACAAGAGATTTTTCAACCATAACATTTTGAATCCTTAATACTAAGTCATCTAAAGAGAGAGACATTACTAGATATTGTGGTAAGAAGAAAAGGAGGAGACGTACAAGAAAGCGGAAATAAAAAATTATGAAAGTCATGAACGAAGACTCAAATCCTGTAATCATCTCCGGTGTCAATCCCTCTTTTCCCGACGCAAACTCAAGTGTGTTCTCTGTTTGTGATAACTCCACATATCCTAGTCTCCAAATCCTCGAAGGATCCAATAAGGTTGTTGATGATGATTCAAGTCCATCGGCGTCTTTGGTGACTGACAATTCCACTTCTATTTGCACTCAAATTCAGAATGGTTTTTATGGCAATCAGCCTTTCTTATTTTCAGCTTGTCCTAAGAAGTGTAATCCGCTCCCTCTTCTCGTGATATCTGGTTGCACAACTCTTATGAGCGTATGTTTTGCAGGTATCCTTTGAAGCATCGTGTTCGGAGGCAAAGAAGAATTATCTCTTTCAAGAAGAAGCTTAGCCTTGTGGAAGAATCTCCAAGACACATCTTATCTACTTTCACTTCAAGTAGATCGTTTTCTTATAAATTCATACGCCCTCGTGGCGTAAGTGTGTCTTGTTGTAGGTATTTCTATGAAGCTCAGATGACAAAGAAGAGAAAAGAAATGTTAGCTCAATTGACCAGCTCAGATCGTCCCCTCAAGAAGCCTACTTTGTCTGTCAACCCCGTCCTTAGTTTAATTTTTTCTCAAATAATGTAATAATAAATCCCGACTCCGAGAGTCGGGTGAAAAAAATCATTTGGAAGAATGATAGTAGATACCAACCAAAAACTAATACACGTAAAATTAGAGCGGGGAGAATTTCGAGACTATAGGTCCTCATAGGAAACCATGAGATATTTGCGCGAACTAGACCTAAAGTTCGAACAATGGAAATTGAATCGCAAGACCTATTGCTATCAATCGTGTTAATGTTTGAAACGCATCAAACAAGAACAATGTCGGAACAAAACGCGTCGATCCTATGTTTACAAAACTTGCAAACACAGAGAGTTTCAGCTTTAATTCTTATTCAGTCAATGTCTATCTCATAAGCAATACATATGACTTCTATTTATACTAGCTAATAACCGACCTAACTGCCTTGTTTGACACGCCTAACTCGATTCTAATTGGAAGACTTACCTTATTTTAATCTGACTAGAATTAGGAAATGAACTACACTCCTAAATAAACTAGGAAATATTATACTACTATTATAATTAGTAAGGCTAATAATAAACTAATTCGGAAAGCTAGTTTTTCTCGTTTTAGGAAACCTTATTCTTCCATAATAAACTACTCCTCATATTATTAGGACTTTGACACTAACCAATTCCGAGCTGAATTAGGACTTTTAATCGCCTTCGAATTTGATTAGGATTCGTGCTTTAGCTTCTTTGCCCAACTCGTTTGCAGCTTCGAATTTAAATATTTGAGCTCATCATTTTTGGATCATCCCCTCCCCCTTCGAAAGGAATTGTCCTCAATTCATGTGGTCTTAACCCCGAGATCAAATACCAACCTTAAAAGTCCAGATGTGAAATTGATGACAATCATTAGTAATAAGCTTGATTTCCATGTCCTCTTGTACCATCTTAACTTGCTTCCATCCCGCCACCCATCTTGAACGTGATTATGAAAATCATCTCTCAGTTCTCTTAAACAATCGTAACATGTGTCACTTATAATCTTGTCAAACGGAATTTGATTTCGTTCCTTTTCTTCAAAATTGTCCTTATAAAAATTTATTGATCGTGCAACTTCATAATCAAGAATATCACATGTTCACTCTTCAAGATAATCGTCAAAAATAAGAGGCAATATCAGATCAACTTTCATCTTCTCTTCATAGATCCCTTCAATTGAGAAAACTTCCATCATGTCTTTTTTTTGTTCGGATGAACAGTCTACGCTACTGTGAACAATAACTTTTTATTTCCTTTTTTTTATCTCTTACCTTCACGCCTTGAATAACAATCGACTAGAACCGTGCTCCTAAGATAAGTAATCAAAACCGATTAACCCTCAAACTACCTCGCTTGAGTTTAACCCTTGAACTCCAATCGCAATTAGAAATTCAACTAGAAACTTGGCTTTGACACGCCTAGGACAGTCTACATTTAGGGAAATCAAAAGCCAAAGCTCTGATACCACTTATGATACAAAAAGTTGCGGAAGCGGTTTATAAGAATAAGGAACAATAATGATATAAGGGATATTTGCGCGAACTAGACCTATAGTTCGAACAATTGTGATTGAATCGCAAGACCTATTGCTATTAATCGTGTTAATGTTTTAAACGCGTCAAACAAGAAAAATGTCGGAACAAAACGCGTCGATCCTATGTTTACAAAACTTTCAAACACAAAAAGTTTCAGCTTTAATTCTTATTCATTCAATGTCTATCTCATAAGTAATACATATGACTTCTATTTATACTAGCTAATAACCGACCTAACTGCCTTGTTTCACACGCCTAACTCGATTCTAATAGGAAGACTTACCTTATTTTAATCTTACTAGAATTAGGAAATAAACTACACTCCTAAATAAACTAGGAGATATTATAGTACTATTATAATTAGGAAGGCTAATAATAAACTAATTCAGAAAGCTAATTTTTCTGGTTTTAGGAAACCTTATTCTTCTATAATAAACTACTCCTCATATTATTAGGACTTTGACACTAATCAATTCCGAGTTGAATTAGGACTTTTAATCGACTTCGAATTTGATTAGGACTCGTGCTTTAGCTTCTTTGCCCAACTCGTTTGCAGCTTCGAATTTAAACATTTGAGCTCATCATTTTTGGATCAGTAACCCTCTTGGTATAAATCCAGAGAATGTCAATTTTAGACATATTTGTATATGTATAATAACTTATTCTTTAGTAAAGGTGAAACGGATCGGATATTGGATACTCGAATATTAAAATTCGAATATCCGATGTACTTCTGATCATATCTCGAATATTAAAAATATGGAATTTCGGATCAGATATCCGAACCGAAATTCGGATTCGGATCGAATATCTGATCAATGTTCTGCGCTACTTGGTGTAGTACTTATACACCGTCATGTCATTTGTCATTTGAAGGTATCAAACTCCGCTCTCAACCGGCTACGAATGTGATCTGCAACTCTCCCTTAAAGCTCGGCCATGGGATGTAACCTCCTTCTGGTTGCTCCCGATAGACCTCCCTCAAGTTGTCTCAAATAGTGTGGAACCACAACCCCGCCTTGCCTTCCAAGTAGAAAACTGCTTGGTTGACCTTAATTGACTCGGGACAATTTGTAACGTCAAAGATATTCTCCATGTGACATGTCCACTCGTCAAGGAGTTTTAGTGCTCCACCCCCCTCATACTTCATGGGTCGGTGTCGGGCAATGATGGTACTCATCTCGGTTGCATCCGGGACCCTTGGTCTTGCACGGTTGATCCCACTAAGAGCTTCGGTAAATGCCGCGTTTGTTCAATGACTCGACCGATCTTGTCCGCACTCATGGCCTCACATTGGTTAACATTATCCCTTCTCACCATTTCTATAACTATAAGAGCAACAATCAAAATCTCACACTTGTTAGCTTCATATACAAAAAAAATAAGCATATACACAAAAAACAGAGGAGACTCTGTCGAGTGGGATCCCCACTCGGTCGAGTACCCTCAAAAATTGGTCCACTCAAATACATACTCAGTCGAGTTTCATGCCTACTAGGTCGATTTATTACTACACTCGGTCGAGTTCCACCACTCGACCGATCCCCCTGTGACGCTCGAGTCTCAACAATCAGGGTACCCCCCCCCCTCAAGTCCCACTTGATCGATTACAACCCTACGCGGCCGAGTCACAACTTACTCGACCGAGTCCCTTGTGACTCGAACGAGTGGACCACCCACTCGGTCGATTGACCACTTGTAGGTCGATTTTCAGCTGCTTACACACATAAGGCACATTACCAACATAAAAACATAAAATTTAAATCCTTATTTTGACAAAACTCCCACACAATATTTTTCATCATATTTCCAATAACAACTCCATCTTATCATGCCACGATCATATTTCCATCATCATCAATGACAATTTCGCATTTTCATCACATAAGCATCCAATATATCACATCGCTTCCTACCCTGTGTCTACCCAGGTTTAAGTGACTGGTGAGAAAGTGAGAGGATCGTAGGACTATTAGGGAGCTTTCTCCATTTAGCGGATTGGATCCAATCACCTCACACCGGGTTCATTTTAAAGTTTAGACACTCTATGTTCAATTAAATTTATCGGTTTAGGTTCCATGATCGTCGTTCTGATACCACCTTGTAACACCCTGCCACGCCCGGAGCCTTAAAGCAAGGCCTTCCAAGTGTGGTGAGGCGGTACCCCTCGGTCTCCCGATGTTAGGATGTACCAAGAAAAGTCTCACAATAAAGTTAGCATAAGTCCAACAAGAAAAAGATCTACAATCTCAAGTATTACAAATCCAACTCAACCAAAGTAATAAAGTACTACAAGCCCAAATACAACTACAAGGTCATCTACAAGTCCAAATACTAAGACAAATAAGAGAATCGTGATCGCCCAAGCTCGTACACGCAAGCATCACCAAATAGAATCATCCTCAACATCACACCTGCTCACAGACTACTTGCCATACTTCGGAAATTTCATATGAGTCACAGTAGATTAAAATAATACACGGCCAGTTTGCATGTACATAACTTATCAACAAGGCAATCACAATATCATCACAAACAGACATAACCGGTGTCAACCAGAACACACCAACGTATCTAGGGCACACCATAGATGCCACAGGCCCTACCGTAGTAGGTCATCCCCAAGACCCAAGTCATGATCACGTGAACTTTCTGTTCCATGGTGGGACTATGAAGAGCGACCTCTAGAGTCTGTGGAGACGGTTCCCACAACCGCTCGATCCATATTCACAACCACTCCCATCTCCAAGTATGCCACAACACAATCAAACATCCATCTCAATTCACATATTGTAAACATAGCCACAACAATAAACCACATACGTATAAACCAAGTAGAATTAACCTACCTCTTAGCAATCAACTCAAAAGCACACACAAGCAAAGCTAGAAGTCATCTTCTATGGATTCACCACCTACAACATCATAATGATAAGGGTTTTTTTGTCAGATAGTAACCTAATATTTAGGCCTTTTGTAAATATGGTACTTTGTGACAACCCTCGCGAATGCGGAAATAAAACATAATAAGCATGTGATTTATATAGCGGAAAATACGGTGTTTTAAAAACTTTTTACATGCAAATAGAAAAATACGAGGAATGTCAATAATTACAAACCAAAGTATAGTATACTATAAGAGACGTAGTCTCTCAAAATGTTATCAATTATCAAAGTTATTAGCAACTAGCTAAACATCGTCTAGGGGTGAATCGTCAAGGCCAACGCCCGCTAGCTCACACCCGAACCCAAAATACAACAAGCAAAATCCATCCAAGCAAGCAACATGTTCATCCATCAAAAACATGAACGCCACAGTCAGTGGGGAGTAACTCCGGGTTCTCCCAGCCATATCACAAATAACATACTTAAACGGAAATACGGGAGTATAAGCATGCATATATAAATATACATGTGAAATACGAGAAGAATAAATAGGCAATTAAATATATAAAGATGTCGGTACATGAAATACAAAACCGTAACCATCATATTATAGATAGACTGATCGGGTTATCGCGTACCCTAATCAAAGATAAATAACCCTTGGCTAGGCTAACAACAAATAAATGCAGTTAGGGAAGTAAGGGGTCGATCTCGGGGAGACGGGAGATACTTGTGAAAAGATATGATTAGAATTTTAACTTGTACGATTGTCACAATGGTTTTTACTAAGCTAGAAAACTAAAACAATAATTAATAACTCTATAGAAAAGGATCTAGGGATCGGGATTCACACATGTAGATTAATATATTGATGAAATTGGATTTAGAACATGCAAATAATTCATTGTGAGTTCGTAAGAATGATGTGTTCATTACAATCATAGATCGGATGGTCTAGCAGGCTTTTAGGCAATTTACTAGGTCTTAATCTCGAAATGTCATGCTTTGTCTAGTTTGAATCCGTATCTCTAACCTTGAAAAGGAATTCCATTTAGTCGGATGAATGTTTTTTTTGGCCTAGAAATCCGTTCAACCATTCGTTACAAATCCAAAATGCATAGACAAAAACCGGTTTGAAGGCACAATTCTTGTATCCAACTATCATCTTTTAATCAATCTAACATGGCTACCCTACACCCTGGAAAGGTGACTACTTATGCATGATTAACAATGAAAGGGAAACTAAGATTATAAAACTAAGAATGATAAACATGATAAAGGAAATACTAAAAGAGAATGAGACTATAATGTAAAAACGAGAATAAAGATTACCGGAAAGGATGAGCAAAGATCGAAATGGAATAAGAACTTGAATAAGAAATGCAAACCCGGAAATTAGAATTCCAATTACAAGTAGAACAACTACAATTGAGGAAAACTTAGAATTAGACTAAACTAAACTAGAGAAAACTAAAACTAAACTAAACTAAGAAAGATGAGAAAAAACTAAACTAAACTAAACTAAGAAGAGAAGTGTTTTTGTATGAGATTGTGTTGTGAGATGTGTTGAGAAGAGTGGCTGGAGCTCTCTTTAAATAGCATTAGGGTTTCGTGGGGAAGGGGTCAAGCATTGAACATATAGGACAAAAATAGGAAGTCGAAGCAATTTGTACGGAGCAGCGAACATCCCCGATCGGGTACACACTTCCCCGATCGGGTAAGTGGTCATCTAGAAGCTTTGACCAACGTTTCATCTTCCTTTGCCTATGACTTGACTTCCATCATCCCCCTTGAACTCTTGAGTCGGGTTTGTTGATAGGGTTTGATGTAAAGCGATGAATTCTTCCGCCTAATTGATTGATCTTCCGACAACTGCGAAACCGTCTTCACTTCTTCTCTCTTTCAAATTAGTGAACCTTCTTGAAATGCCTTTGACTAGGTAAAGCTGCTTCTTCAAATCGTCGGGTTCTAGGGCAAATGCTCGGGAATATAGAAAAAAGGCGTAGAAACGTCACTTTCCCTACAAAACAGGTTAGAACATAGGAATTCGCCTAGAAGACGATATTAGCTCATAAAATGGCTTAACAAAGCACAAATGACATACAAACCCGAGCTAAATTGGGGGTTAAAATCATACAAATATTCACTTATCAAACTCCCCCAAGCTAAACCTTTGCTTGTCCTCAAGCAAACATAACAAACAATACCAGGACAAGGGATGCAAGCATTGGCTACTACACCATCAAGAAACAAATCTCAACATACAAGCTTTGGGAAAAAAATAATGAATCATTAACCCAAAAACAACGTGGCAGAATGATTACATAAACATGGCTGAGATTTACATAACGGCGTAGCACAAAGAATTGCACTATAGATTTTCGGCTCTTGCATGATCTTTTGACAAATGGACTCTCACGGCACACTCGAACACTCATTGCATGTAAACGGTGATTTCTTTATGTGTAATTTTTTTGAGACACTCACCTATCTACGACTTATGAAAATGTTTCCGCAGTCTAATATGGTAAACATTTCAAAACACAAGTCAAAGATCACAATGCACATAGAAAAGAAGCCGAAAAAAAATGAAGAAGGCTTTGGGAAATGGGTGAAAGGTGGACAAACAGTTATGGTCATGTGAAGGTTAGAATGAGCTAGCAACTAACCAATGATAAATGAATACTCAATCCAAACTTCCGATTAATTCCCCAGAAGACGAAAAACGAAGCCAGAAGAAACAAATTGGCTTATTACACACGAAACACAAGGGTAAACTCCTTCTATTGATTTGACATTTTGAGGAGATACTCACAACTTCTTCTTTTACTTTTTTCTTTCTTTTTCTATTTCTTTTCTTTTTTCATTTTCTTTTTCTATTTCATTCATTTTTTTCTTTTCTTTTCTGAACATAACATCACTTCTTGTACATTTTCGTTCTCCCAAATTCACTTTGTCATATAAGAACAAATCTTCTCAAAAGAGCACCCACACACCATAGTTAGCTACTCGCTCAAAAAAGGTAGGAAGTTTTTGTATGAGCTATTAGTTTTGTGAAGTATTGGTATGAAGGGGCTAATTTTGAGGTGTAATTCAAAGTGAAAAAGGCTTCAAATCTTAGTGAATCATGAATGCAATGCTTAGAGAAATGAAATGAGAACCATACTTATGCGTTTTGACATGACACACATCACAAGGAGAACTACACACACCTAGATGAGACTGGGTATAGATGTACCAGTCTAAGGAGGTTCTACCTTACAATATATGTAACTTGCCAAATATCAAGATCAAGCGTACTCATCTATAGATTCATTCCATGCCTACTGTGTACAAGACTTCCCCATGTATGCACAATTCAATAAATATTGAATCATTATCTTTTAAAAGCTCTAAGTTTGGGAAATGTAACATGATAGCATAGTAGTCAAGCAAAGCATGAAAAACATTCAATTATGTTCCGAAATTTTTAAAATTTCTCAAAAATTTTCTCTTTCTTTTATTCAAAATTTGAAAAATAATCAACTAAAATGCAAAATAGGAAAATGCAATCCCTCCCCCAAGCTAAACATCACATTGTCCTCAATGTGAGCACAAAGACAAAATATGCAATGAGATGCTTAATGGGGAAAAGGACAAATGAAAGAAGAGTGAAGCTTACTAGTCAGCGCGGACTCCCCCAAGCTAGTCTTTTGGACTTGACAAGGAAGGTCTTTATAGATTCTTCAGAAATTCTTTCATCTGCAAAATAAATCCTAACAACTAAAAAGGGAATACAAAAAGAAAAATGCAAAAAGAAAAAGGAACACGGGTTGCCTCCCGCGAAGCTTTATTTAAATGTCTTGCCAGACTCTTTATTAATGAAAATCATTCTTTGTGCCTTAAAAAGCATGTCAATGCCCTTAGAAGTCGATCATATACCTGCGCATGAGCTATACAAAAACATATGTAAGCAATTGACAAGATATAGGCATGAAATATTGAAGGTAAGAATTGATATATCGTATCATTGTGCGCATGACAAACTTCATAGATGACCACTGAACTGCTCCACTCGTCAGTGAGAGATGGAGTGAAATGTTTAAGATCATGGAACAAACGATTAGTTCCCAAAATATCATTAGTGGACTCTAATTGGGGGTAGGGTGAATCAAAGGATTGGGAATCAAAAATGGGTGGTTGATCCCACTTAATGTCAAGGCTTGGTTCACAAAACCCAATATCATTTTCAAATAAATCTGGAATATCCTTAGCGAAGGGATTTTCAAAGAAATCTGATGACTCGATCAACGACTCTCCATTGGAGTCACAAATGGGCTTAACAACTTCCTTGTCTAAAGTCTCGACTACCATATGGTCAATGTCAATAATGGGGGTCTCAAAATTGTCAAATGGAACGACACGAGAGTGACTTTCAATAGAAAAGGTTGGACCATCATCATCGTCATCTATTAATTCAAATGATTGGGGAGAATTAGACTCACATGGGGGGGCTAAAAAAGCGTAGGAGAAAATAGACTCACATGGAGGAGGTGAAAAAGCGTAAGGAAAATTGATTGGTTTACATTTTTTAAACGTGGGTTCTTCCTTTTGTCCTTTGAGCTTTTGAATTTGAGCCATGATTTCATTTAGTTGCTTTTAGATTCTCAACCGCCGGTGAGTTTCATTCCGAGATTGGGATGCCATAAAGTCCAAGAAAATCCAAAGTTCCTCTCCTCTCTTCTGATAAAAACTTCCACCACTCAATTGCATAGCCAGGCTATACACTCAATGAGCATTCCATGAAGCACGACATCTCTCATATAGATCTCATCAAGGGTATACCCAAGAGAGATAATATGGTTAGAATAGCTATAAAATCGGTCGAGGTATTCATGGAAAGGCTCGTTCTCGCATTGTGGAGTTTGGAAATGGATAGTCATTGAGAGAAAATAAAGCAAACCCTTTGAAAGAAAATATTCCTATTACCTGAAAAGAGTCACTATACTACAAGGAAAAGGTGAGAAAAAATCGCAAGGAACAAGTGTTCCTCGAGACAAAAGAAAAAAAAATAAAAAAAAGACAAGGTAAAACTCTACTAATCACAAATAAACAAAACCGTGCTCCCCGGCAACGGCGCCAAAATTTGATCAGGTTGTCGCGTACCCTAATCAAAGATAAAAAAACCCTTTGCTAGGCTAACAACAAATAAATGCATTTAGGGAAGTAAGGGGTCGATCTCGGGAAGACGTGAGATACTTGTGAAAAGATATGATTAGAATTTTAACTTGTACGATTGTCACAATGGTTATTACTAAGCTAGAAAACTAAAACAATAATTAATGACTCAATATAGAAAAGGATCTAGGGAAGTAGGTTCACACATGTAGATTAACATATTGATGAAATTGGATTAGGATATGCAAATAATTCATTGTGAGTTCGTAAGAATGAAGTGTTCATTACAATCATAGATCAGATGGTCTAGCAGGCTTTTAGGCGATTTACTAGGTCTTAATCTACCATGTCATGCTTTGTCTATTCAATTCACGTATCTCTACCTTGGAAAAGAATTCCATTTTAGTCGATGATTTTGGCCAGAAATCGTTAACCATCGTTACAATCCAAACATGCATAGACACAACGGTTTAAAGGCACAATTTCTTTTATCCAACTATCATCTTTTAATCAATCTAACATGGCTACCCTACACCCTGGAAAGGTGACTACTTATGCATGATTAACAATGAAAGGGAAACTAAGATTATAAAACTAAGAATGATAAACATGATAAAGGAAATACTAAAAGAGAATGAGACTATAATGTAAAAACGAGAATAAAGATTACCGGAAAGGATGAGCAAAGATCGAAATGGAATAAGAACTTGAATAAGAAATGCAAACCCGGAAATTAGAATTCCAATTACAAGTAGAACAACTACAATTGAGGAAAACTTATAATTAGACTAAACTAAACTAGAGAAAACTAAAACTAAACTAAACTAAGAAAGATGAGAAAAAACTAAACTAAACTAAACTAAGAAGAGAAGTGTTTTTGTATGAGATTGTGTTGTGAGATGTGTTGAGAAGAGTGGCTGGAGCTCTCTTTAAATAGCATAAGGGTTTTATGGGGAAGGGGTCAAGCATTGAACATATAGGACAAAAATAGGAAGTCGAAGCAATTTGTGCGGAGCAGCGAACATCCCCGATCGGGTACACACTTCCCCGATCGGGTAAGTGGTCATCTAGAAGCTTTGACCAACGTTTCATCTTCCTTTGCCTATGACTTGACTTCCATCATCCCCCTTGAACTCTTGAGTCGGGTTTGTTGATAGGGTTTGATGTAAAGCGATGAATTCTTCCGCCTAATTGATTGATCTTCCGACAACTGCGAAACCGTCTTCACTTCTTCTCTCTTTCAAATTAGTGAACCTTCTTGAAATGCCTTTGACTAGGTAAAGCTTGCTTCTTCAAATCGTCGGGTTCTATGCAAATGCTCGGGAATATAGAAAAAGTGCGTAGAAACGTCACTTTCCCTACAAAACAGGTTAGATTATAGGAATTCGCCTAGAAGACGATATTAGCTCATAAAGTGGCTTAACAAAGCACAAATGACATACAAAACCGAGCTAAATTGGGGGTTAAAATCATACAAATATTCACTTATCATAGACTCGGGGAAGACACTCTTAAGTAACCATACACTCACTAGGGCTTGCATCTCACCGTTAGCGGCATAAGCTTGATAAGATTGAGACTCGACAAACAAACTATGCCAAGTCATCCAAAGATCACAAATAATCAATCATACAATCATCCATCCAAACATACGAATATGTTGACAACATCTCTCACGGTAAATGACACGCACTAGCACCGTGTACATGACAAGTATGATTAAAATCGCATCCACGGGATAAACATTCCCTGAACGCATACACGATTCAACATTTCGTATATGTAGACTAATTTCTTCTTGGTATTAAGAAACAACGATAATAATTACGGTCCAAGATCTAAACATGGCCAGACTCTCGAATACATTTTTCCGATTCGACATGCGATAACATCGCATCCAAGACTCGGTCAATCATAGAAGCCGAGTACCCCAAATTCGGTCGACATTCACGAAAGAGGCGGAAAAGAGCACAAGCATCATAACAAGCGGTACGCTACATGCAATGACACCACCTCGCAAGTATACAACATTTGACGGCAGGGTCGATCAACGCAAAGCGTTCGCCTCCCAACAACGTCGTCATATGCCCACTAACACATGTAATTAAGCAGTAAGGATACACTCCTCGTTCCGACATTCCAGCCTTACGAGCGAGGAGGTAGCCGGGGGAATGAGAGTTCATAGCACATAACAATTAGTGCTCAAAACATAACATATGTAAAACCGACTCAAAGTGGGATATATGAAAAACCGTCACAAAACATGCGATACAAGCGAATGGAATATCATATATTCTAAACATGAATATTTAAAGTCATTACGTAAATTTATACGATAAACGAACCATGCGAATTATTATAAATGAAAACATAAGAAAGAATAGCAAAGAGAAAACCAGTGTGTGCCAGCCGGTCAGGTGGACCGGCTGCCGGCTACCCGGCTGGCACCAGAGTAACATTTGGAAAAACATTAAAATGTCAGTATGATCCAGCCGGTCAAGTGGACCGGCTACCCGGCTGGATCCTATGTCACTTAAGAAAATGAACAAAATATAGGGTGTGTCTCAGCCGGTCGGCTGACCGGCTGCCGGCTGGCCGGCTGAGACATACTTCATACCAAAATTATTACGTAACATGTATAAAACAACAGCCACTTCCCAGCCGGCCAGCTGACCGGCGGCCGGTCTGCCGGCTGGGACCAAATGTACACGAAACTCATCACACAACACTAAGAATCATCCAAAATCATCAACACATAACAACTATCCTCAACTATCATGAATGATTATCAACAAACAATAACCATCATCAACAAACACAATCTCTATGAATACTAATCCTATTCTATATACAATTTCTAACATCAAAAACGCATTAAAACTCGTAATGATATCGAGTAACCCTTCACCGTTACCTTTTTGCGTCTTAAATCCTCGTCGAGGTCCTCCTCTACTAAGTAGTAGTCTTTGTCGAGGTCTTGAAGATCACCACCTACAATTAGACAATAAAAGATGAATATAATTCACCTTTGAGAAAGACGGATAAATTGAAAAGCGAGAAAGACGGTAATTTTATTACCAATTAAGATAGAGGACGATGAGAGGGAAAGATTAAGACGAAAATTAGTGAATTTGAGCAAGTAATGAAGGAGTAGAGTCGATATTAAACTTGATCAAATATGGAGCTTAGGTTATGGTGGTTACTTGGTGAGAAAGAAGGAGTAAGTTGAATGAGGGAGTTTAGGGTTTAAGGGTAGTGTAAGGGAGTAAGTGGAAAAATATGGGAAAAAGCCCATAAGCGCCTTAATACGTAACTTACTCGGAATTTCGAGTAAAGTCCAAAAACGAACTCAGAATTTCTAAATTAGACACGGGAAATTGAATTCTAGTCTAAAACTAAATTTCGCTGAAAAGTATCCGTATAATGCTGCGAAACATCGTCGACGTTTTATAAAACATCGTCGACGTTTTTAAAAAAAAAGACCAATATTACCCTTTCCTCTCCTTCCTCTCTCTAACTTTTTCTCTAAAATTCTAAAATCTCATAAACTAATCTAAACAACTTCCACAAAAATTTGAAAGACGGTTTTCATATAAAATTAAACGGTAGTCAATGGCGGACAACGAATCAACGGTACGTTATGCAAACCCTTTAACGTAATTTTTGTTTTGTTTCTTTAGTTTTCCATTAACGTAAATTTGAAAGACGGTTTCCATTGCTTTCTTTGTTAGTGTTCTGTTACGAGCCTATGGCATTTGTTGATTCTTGAACACCCTTTTGAAGTCGATTTATAGTTTTTATGCCGAATTCATGAATATTGATATGATTTTTGGACGATTTGGGGTAGGCAACTCTACATTGGACGTTGATATGGGGAATCAACGTCCAATATAGACGTTGATAACCAATGTTGACGTCCCACCTAGACGTTGATACCCCATATCAACGTCCAAGGTGGACGTTACCAACGTTTATCAACGTCCAAAGTTGACGTTGGTTCCTATCATCAACGTCCAATATGGACGTTGAACACTATACGTAACGTCTGTCCTAGACGTTGACACCCCATATCAACGTCTAGGTTAGACGTTATGTATATGGTTCAACGTCTGCATTGGACATTGAACTAGTGGTGCAACGTTTTTTTTGAAGTTTACTTGCGTATTTTCGTGTTTTCGTGTAATTTCTCGTGTTTTCGCATTATTATTTAAGATTTAATGTAATTTCCGCTTGTAAGCAGGGTTCATTTGAGAAATTTGTCGATAACGGGTTCGATTTCAACCCTTTATTTGTGACGGATATAGTTTTTTATACTCGTGACGAAGCGTTTGATTGGGCCCAAAAGATAGCATTTGATAATGGGTTTGTATTGGTGAAAGAAACTAATGGAGCAAAAAACCGTAGCGAACCCGACTTGTTATCTTCATATTTGCGTTGTTCTAGGTACGGGAGGCCACCGGGAGAGTATGATCCCGATAATCCTAGGAAACAATCCGGTTCACCTAAATGTGATTCAAATTTCGTATTCGAGCCGTGCAAAACAAGTTTCGGGGATTCGAGGATAAACCCACGATACTTTGGAACATTGTGATCGCCGTTGGTTTTGGGAAGCACAACCACAAATTGGTAAAGTACAAGGATGGACATAGGCATTTTGCGGGTTTAACTGAAGAAGAGAAAAAGTATGTGAAACAACAAGTCCGAGCCTCGATTCCCCCGAGAGATATTAAAAACGGTCTTCATCAAAGAACCCCGGAAAAACCGCAACCCTCAAGCACCCAAATATATAGTGAGACAACCAAGCTGAGGCGTGAAATGAGAGGGAATCGAAATCCCGCTCAACAAATATTGTCCTTAGCTGTAGAAGCGAAATATGTGCATTGGCATGAGAAGAATCCCGAGACATGTGAGCTTTCTCATGTTTTCATGTCTCATCCGGAAGCCGTGAAGCTGTTTCGTACCTATCCACATGTTGTGCTTATTGATTCGACATACAAGACCAATGTGTACAAGATGACACTCGTTGAGCTTGTTGGTGTCACACCATGTGGATCTTTATTCTTGATTGCTTGTGTATTGAATCCTTCTGAGTCGGAAGATGGGTACAAATGGTTATTGAAGAAGTTGGGAATGCTTCTCGAGTTCACCAAAGCATCTATTTCAGTGTTTCTTACTGATCGGGAGTTGGGTTTGATCGCGGCTCTACGGTCCGTCTATCCTCTTACACCACACTTGTTGTGTCGTTGGCACTTGAACCGTGATGTTGAGAGCAAAGCACAATCGTGGTCAAAGCATGAGTGGCGCACAAAGCATATCATGTGCAATGAAGAGCATGGTTGGAATGGAGTAATGATACCTTCAGTTACGTTCATAGGATGAATGGAAGGGTTGTTGAGACCGTAAATAGGTCCATGCATTAGTTGAAGCGATGATAGAGGAGGATTGCCACGACTTATGCAATTATTAAGTACATGATTATTCAACACAATCATTAGGCGGTCGAATAGTAAGGGAAACTCGTTAACTATCTCGTTAATTTTATTTTGATAATAATTCACTAGTTGTATGTTAGTCATCACCATGATTAAAGTATAGGATAATATATAGAGGTAATATATTTTAAGAGTAGAGAGAAGATAGTGAGTTGTGTGGAAATAATTTGTTGGGTAAAGGGTTTATATAGAGGAAATGCTAGGGTTTTCATGTTATGACCAATAAAAATATAATATAAATAATAAAAAATAAATCAAGAATCTAATAAATATAATTGACATTGACAACACTCGACCCTGAATAAAGCTGACGGAAATTAAAGTGGATACATAAAGCTGACGGAAATAATAATAATAAAAATAAAAGTACCATTACATAATTCAAAACATAAACTAATAATAATAAAAATAAAAGTACCATTACATAATTCAAAACGTAAACTAATAATAATAAAAATAAAAGTACCATTACATAATTCAAACATAAAATAATCTAAAATAATCCGTAGAAACACAATACAACTAAAAATAAAACATAACTAAATAATCAAACGTCGTCATGTCCTACATCATCGTCGTCGTCGTCCTCCGTGATCCTGAAGTAGTCGGCCATATCTGTAACCAACCGATTTACACACGATGCCATCGCCTGCTGAGTAGGCTGTCTGTAGATAAGTGAGAACCTCCATGCAAGAGCTCTGCCGAACTCGGGCTCATCCAAAAGAGGCACCGTAGAAAACTTGGTACGACGGCCAGGAGGAAAGAAATACGGGTGGGAGGACTTCGTGTACCATGTCATGTAACGATCGACCGTGTCAAACGGCATCACGACCGGGTGTGAACGGTCTCTCAAAACAATCCGAGCCTCTGGGAGCCCCCACTCCGAATCAGGATACTCCCTATAATACAACCTATAACCCGACTTCGGTGAAGCCGGACGATGCTCAACAGCTGGAGTAATCATAGGGGTCGGGATAGGTTGGACATACCCAAACTGCCGCAAAAAACGGTCAGGTTGATATGGCTCTACTACATCAAGAAATCTAATCAACCCCGAATAAAGCGATGTCCTACAATACCGATGTGAACCAACACCGTAAGGGGTCCAACGGATATGCTCCGCCCTAAGCCCGTCTAGCCTCTGACGGTGCTCGTCTAGAATCTTCTCCTCCCCCTTAAACCTAGGAACCCGTGACCAAGCCTCCACCAGTGGTCTACCCTCAACATAGTATCCTGCATTGGGTCGGAAATGGGGAAAATACTCATATATCCAAGCCTGGAGCAACGGCAAACAACCGCTAAGCCCACGAGCATCTCTCCGCGACGCCATACCCAACTGACGGTACAAGTACGCCAATGTCGCAGCCCCCCAAGCATACTCACCAAAACTATCCAAGTCATCAAACAAATGAAGCATCCGGGCCACTACCCTGTCACTAGACTTGTCAGTGAACAATGTTTGTCCAACCAACAACATCAAGTACGCCCTCAAGGACTCATCATGGCAACCCGTCTCCACAACCTCCCTCAACTTCTGAGTCGACATCCCACCACTCCTATAATATGGTGGCTTGACATCCTGAAATGCCAGCCCAAATAAAGTAGCCATCTTCTCCCTCAAGCCTGCATCCTCCCTCGTGCTACCCTCCTCCTGCTCAACCATACCCTCCACAAAATCCCTAGCGCCACTAACCGTTATTCCTAGTATACGCTGAACATCATGTAATAAGATAGTGATCTCTCCAAAAGGCATGTGTCAACTGTTAGTATCCGGCTGCCACCTCTCTACAAATGCACTGAAGGAGTTAGTATGCCCATATGTCCGTAATATTGTATAACTGATTAATTCTATGTGGCTACAATGTTCTGCTAGGAGCCGCTTGTAGTCTGAGTCCTAAATAAGTTGGGACTCGGGTAGTATTAGTCAGTCCTACAGGGTCACACACTAGATGAGTTTTGGGCAATATTATAATTAATATTGATTAATTATTAAAGGAATAAGAATAATATTTATTATTCTTATTATACTTTCCTAATCCTAGATGGTCTAGGATTCCCTTGAACTCCCTATATAAAGAGATATAGAGGGAGGTGTTTATTAGGAGTTTTTCCAGAGAGCAGAAAATCTCAAGGGAAGTAAGAGGAAAGAAAATTGCCCATAAAGTTTGTACTAGCATACACACTCATATTGTGTGGATACCGGTAGAGGCGCAACACTTGGGGCGTTATTGTGAGACGGTCTCACGGGTTATATTATTATTCACGAAGCTGCGATTTGTGTTTTATTATACTTCTTTTATTAGCATATTATTGGAATTATTCCGCATCCAAGTAAGTTTGCTAATCACCCTTTTGTTTAATCTTAATACTTAACATGCATGAGATCTTGGGAATTCTGTAATTCAAATCTGTTGAAAATCGTTACAGATCCCTTCAGTGGTATCAGAGCGAACATGTATTGTTAAGTATTAGATTAAAAGGTTGCACCTTTAGATATATTTGTTGTATCTTTGTGTTTATTCTTGAGTTTCCAGATTGGAGTTTTGAATTGAATTAGTTCAATTATATACAATTGTTGTATGTTGTTAAATATTAAATTTAGGGTTGTATCATGTTAGATGTTGTATTGTATAGTAATATTTGATATTATGATGAATTCCTTTAATTTGATTAGAAGGAACCCTAATTTTATTGATTTAAGAAAACCCCTAATTTATTGTTGGAATCCCAATTTTAAGATTTTCTTAAAATCCCAATTTGATTGGATCTCATTAGATTAGATATGTAACAAACCCTAATTTGATTAGGTGATTAAATTGTTTAATTACGTGTGTAATGCTCTAATTTGATTAAAGCAAAATTACTGTTCACGTGTTACTATTTACGCGGTACTGTTCACGGTTACTATTCACGCGCGTTTCGGTAAGTTACTGTTCATCAGTTTTGATCGTCGGATTTTGGCTTAAAAATAGTGTTTTTTGAGTGTAAACGGCGTTCTAAACAAGACTGCAAAGCAGGGTCAACGTTTTAAAGCCAAATTCTGACGTCTTCTTAGACTTTCAGGTGCTTTTTAATTTTAAATTATGATTTTTTGTTTTTTCATAATTGGTTTTGTGATTTAATCAATTTGATTGATTGATTCATTGTTACAAGGTTGTTTTGATTTAATTTTAATTTTTTATTAATAGTATGATATGATCATGATACCTATGTTATTATGTTTTTTTTTGCATAAGATGCTCAAAAACTACAATTTTGAAATGTTGACGATTATGAATCGTTTTTGGAGTTCTTAACATGACTTGTTCTAATTTACAATTGCTTGTATATTACATTTGTGTAATGTGATGTTTAAGAATTAATTAAAGCTTTGTGTGTAAATTAGAACGGCTGGGTTCCCTTATACCCTTTTCCGTAAGAGAACTAGCGCCATGCTTAGGACCTTTGTCATGTTTGACTCCACCTTCCCTCAATTAAAATCTTAAGTAATGTCCTTCCAAATTAACGACTGTAAAAACTTATATCGTTGGAAGTATTGTCTGCCAAAGTAGAGTACTCCTTCTATGTAAGCTGAGCAGGTGGGTAACAGTTATCCACACGTGAGATTTGGTACACTTAACAAAGTTATCAAAACAGTTTTGGACTTTGGGGCAAATAGTCAAGTCACATAAAATGTTACATGACGACTAGGAGTCGCATTTGATGCGATTGACATTTGATGGCTACCTTGATATGTGTAATTTGGGCGATGAGCCAAAGCTCACTCACGTTATATATGATTAGGGATCCTAGAATACTATGCACATATGAGGGTTATGTGTGTAGTGATTATCTTAAAATTGTTTAAGAATGTCGTGCAAATTGTGTGTCTTAAATTGGTTAAGATAATCACAGTTTATTAATATATCGATTTTAGTTTTGCATATGTTGATAGTGGTAAGATGTCATTGATGTCATGTTTTTCAATTGTGTTTGAATCGTTCAAATTCATAGATTGGTTTCTTTGAGAATTGTTCTCAGTTATGCAAAGTGAGGTTTATTTTCAAAAGAGAATTTCTAGCAAACTATATTCAATGCTAATGTATAGTTTAGACTATATAGCGAAAGTCATAAAGATGACAATTCGTACCATATATGTCGATTGTCTAAAATAATGGAATTGTTCGTGCTTAGTGAGAAAAATATGTGAGATGATCCAGTTACTTCATTCGTCATTATTATGACATAATTATATTGATAATTTTTGAGTAATTGGATATCCCTATTATCAAAGGTTGATGACTGAAATTGTTTCAGTTATGTCTTAAGTTACAGTCAGTTCATTATGAATTGGGCACGTAAATTAAGCGAATTTCTCACTTACTGACATAAGATGTTGAAGACAATCGAGTCTTGTATCAAGAAGATTTAGAAACTAATGTTCTATGAGTTCATTAGCAAAGAGGCTTTCAGATATGAGCTTAGACACTGATAATGGTAAAGGGAAGGACAATCGTTGTCAAGGCCTACCTTAAGATAAATGTCTATAGGTATGGAAATCGTTTAGTAATTACCGTCATTAATGTAATGACAAATAGCATTGGAAAGGGGCTCATAGAAATGTCTCAAAGATTTGCGAATGTTATTGAAGTATGACTTCAAACTGGAATTGCATGTTATAGAAGTAAAAGTTACTACGAATATTCTACTATATGGTATAAGATACCAAAGATGGTATTTACATTATGATGTAATGACCTGTGGTAGTAGAAACATGGTAAGGAATGTGATAAATCTACGTGTATAATGAACAAATGTTGTTGCATTTTGCGTATAATTTATTCATTTGAATGTTATATTGTTCAAAAATAGATTTGAATAAAAGTTATTCATACAATGTCATTAGTAGAATGTTAATTCTTTTCATGTTCAAACATAAATTGAATTAATATTTTATAAAGAACAAATGTTGTTCTTTTTGTGGTTAAGACAATTTTAGTTTTGTTCAATCTAATCTATAACATGTAATGCAAAGGGTTCAAGTCTTATGACCCAAGTTTCACACGCTTACAACAATGTCTTTTGAGCCATGAAACGAGAAACACGTGTAGAAGTTCCATGATGATGGATTTCTAGGCCTTATTGATTTGGATCAATTCAGGCAAGTGTAGTTTGTTTATATGCTAAAAGGATTTAAGGTGCTCTAACTAGTTGTAGTAAGAGGGCGACCAACTAGTTTGATCACATATATTCAGATATGTGTGGGTTGAATAAGTCATGTTGCTAAGGTATGAGATTATAATACTTCAACGTAATTACTATTTTCAGTAATTATGGATATGTTCATATGATGAACATAAAGTCTGATTGTTTTAAAAAGTTTGAAATAGAATCAGATTGAAGTAAGAGATCAACTTAGGAAGTCGATCAACATTGTTCAATTTGATCGAAATGGGAGGCTTGAATCAAGTGTATATGACAATCATAATAGGAATGAAATTGTTTCATTACTAGTCTTAAAGAGACAGTGTGAGTTTCACTATAAGAATATTAGAGAAAATTTGTTTTCTTTAAAGGACATCACAAGCTAAGTTAGTTTGAGGTCTTTTAGGAATGTCCCTAAGACATAACCATGCGGGTTAGCCCCAAATGGGAAATATCATACTATTTATATTTGGTGATGACCGTTTTCTTAATATTTGTGAAATGTTATGTCTTATAAGAGAATAAGAACTTTATTTTGATATGGTTCTATCTATGATGTGTCATGCAGATCTCGTTATTTTTGGAGTTATGCGCTCTAAAGTATCTTGTTACACAATTTTGAAATTGTTTCTATTTAGGTCAATGAAAATATATTACATATAAGATATGTACTTGGAATGGTTCCTATAATTTTTATTGATATTTGAGACTTTTAAAATGTTAAGAAAACAGTTTTCTGAAATTTAGTTTCGAATTTCTTACATATACTTTACGGGGTATTCTAAGATAGAATATCAAATCTGCCTTTCATTCCAGTACAAAGTGTTTGTCACTTGGAATGATTCTTTAATGAGAATTGTGTCTCTAAAGATATAGTGGGAGTAGAATAATCTTGGAAAGGTAAAGAATCGCATGATTCTTCTTCAAATGTTGAAGGAGATAGGTAAAATCCATGAAGATTCATGGATGTATCACTTGTGATTAAGCCCCGCATAAATTTGACTTTTAAAGGAAGCAATGATAGGCTCCAACTCTAAAAGCGTAAAATGGTTTGAGGCCATGAATCCAAAATGGTTTCATGTATCATTACAAAGTATGGACTTTGATTGGCACACCCGGTGGTGTTACAACCATATAGTGTTTGGATTCTCCTACCAAATGTCATTATTCATGAGATGAGTTTGACAGAAGGCGTACGTGAATAATATACTTTTCCTTAAATGGAAATATGCAATAAGTTGTGTAAGACACATCTTAATATTCATGTAATTATGGAGCGCTAGGTAAATGAGAAAGTTTTAAA
The DNA here is from genome assembly GCA_022085475.1 of Heliosperma pusillum. NCBI lineage: Eukaryota > Viridiplantae > Streptophyta > Magnoliopsida > Caryophyllales > Caryophyllaceae > Heliosperma > Heliosperma pusillum. The sequence continues at coordinate 185,349 of JAIUZE010045737.1, read as the reverse complement.
GGTTTATTTATAGACCGAATTAAACAAGTATCCATAGGTTGGAATCATCGATCTTAACAAAGTAATTCAAAATGGTTTTGATTTATTTGAGATGATGAGAGTATTGTGTATACAAGGAAACTAATGGGAGTAAACTTTCTTTTATGATTGGTATGTAGTTGACATACGTATTCAAGAAACGACATTTTGTTGTCTCGTGGAGACTTATTAGCAAAGATGTTGTTTATTATGCGCTCGTATGACGAGTAGAATACCGATCTAGTCCTTGTGACTGTAATGAATAACATGTGAAAATATTCATATTAAAGAACCAAGAAAGTGTTCTTCTTGTGATGAAGTAATCATTGTAAGCGTGTTACATTGATATCAACTTCAAATAGACAAGTATGATTCCCGATTGTAATCTGGACACATTTTGTTTATATGAAAAGTAATTGCATGCTGAAATGGTTTCAAGCACGTTGCTGTGACTAATCTTACAACAAAAATGAGTACTTTGTTGCTTATGAAGCATCAAATAGAGTGCTTGGTTTAAAAAAAATCAAACCTATACACACTATATACTTTGTTGCTTATGAAGAAACAAAGAGTAGATTTGATTTATGAATCAAACGCGTGTTTTTGAGTTTACTTTATTTAGATAAGGTAAAATAAACATATGCAAGATAATGACCGATGCAATGGTTGCATGTCCCGTACAAAACCTCTTTCGCGGCTATAGTATGAAAAGTCATAACACTGCGATTTGTATAAGACGCATTAGCGAGTGGTCTTAGTACTACCGAGAGGTCTTTATTTCAGTGGGAGGTTATGTTCGACATGATTGATACGTTTGTATGACATGTTTCTTTTATATGATAAAAGAATTGATTTTGCATTTAATTATGGTATAATTGAATGTTTGTCCCAAAATAGTATACATTGTTTAAACAGATTACCAAGTGCGTGACTTGGTTATGGAACTTTGTTTTATAAGATAATGTATTTATATAAGTCTCTAATCATGGCATAGTGAAAGGGACACTTATGCCTTTTAATGATTAGTATGTGAGTTGGTTGATGACTATGTTCCGTAAGTCATTGATATTGCGATATCAAACCAGGCACATTGATACATGTTAGGAATATGTATTAGACGGACCCGTCAAAGAACTTTGTTAAGGTTTCGCTTAGTGTCAACAAAGTTTCTTTCACCATAATTGGTAGTCTTTAGACCTGAGCCTTTCACTATTCTGTACATGTGAAGTGCTAGTTTTGACATCACCAAACGTCAACCGTGACTGGTGGCTATAAAGGCGATGGTTGGACTTGTCATGGAACATGTGATAGGATGTGGTTAGACAAGATGGGATTTGCTCCTTCTTTGTGAAAGAAGTTTATCATCTTCGGCCTCTCGAAGAGTGTGAATTGTATCAGTGCATGGCCATGCCCAGACGAGGTGAAAGTCAGTCGTCTGTTGTAACAATTCAGCTCAGAAATTCGAGAAAAGAGATTGAGATGTATAGGGATGATACTTCGCCTACCCTATTCTCATCTGAAGAGATAGAAGCAAAGAGATTATGGTGCCTTATAGGACATAAGTGCAAGTGGGAGACTGAAGGAGTTAGTATGCCCATATGTCCGTAATATTGTATAACTGATTAATTCTATGTGGCGACAATGTTCTGCTAGGAGCCGCTTGTAGTCTGAGTCCTAAATGAGTTGGGACTCGGGTAGTATTAGTCAGTCCTACAGGGTCACACACTAGATGAGTTTTGGGCAATATTATAATTAATATTGATTAATTATTAAAGGTATAAGAATAATATTTATTATTCTTATTATACTTTCCCAATCCTAGATAGTCTAGGATTCCCTTGAACTTCCTATATAAAGAGATATAGAAGAAGGTGTTTAACATGAGTTTTTCTAGAGAGAAAAATCTCAAGGGAACTAAGAGGGAAGAAAATTGCCCATAAAGTTTGTACTAGCATACACACTCATATTGTGTGGATACCGGTAGAGGCGCAACACATGGGGCGTTATTGTGAGACGGTCTCACGGATTATATTATTATTCACGAACCTGCGATTTGGGTTTTATTATACTTCTTTTATTAGCATATTATTGGAATTATTCCGCATCCAAGTAAGTTTGCTAATCACCCTTTTTGTTTAATCTTAATACTTAACATGCATGAGATCTTGGGAATTCTGTAATTCAAATCTGTTGAAAATCGTTACAGAACCCATCATGCACTACATAGATTTTCATCTATGCCGGTGGTCACACAACTCCTCAAAACACCAAGCCCACTCTCACTAACTCTCCGGGCAACCAGCTCCGGCACCTTCATCCCGTTCATAGCCTCCATACAACCGGGCCTCTCGTAACACTTGAGCCACGATCTCGCCGGCTTGGCCTCCGTCCAACTCTTATAAGCCACGTGCCCACCGAAACTACGTAAGACGTTGAGGTGAACCGGTCCACCCTCAACCACGCCACTAAGACGCCAAGACAAATCCCTCTTCGTCTTCTTCCTCCCCGTGCTAGATGAACCCTGACTAACCGGCACATATCGTCCTCTACCAACCTTTACCACCTTCTTACCTGTTGATTCGGCTACCTGGTTCTCTACAAAACACTCGTCATCGGGCTGCTCTGCCGCCTCCTCCAACTCAAATCCTGAACCGCCGTCAACATTACCATCATCAACGGCACCTACCCTATAAAAAACTGACGGAAAAACTGTCTCGCTCACAGCAGGCGGGGGCGTAGGGGAAACGTCCATACCCTCTGACCGAGTAGGACGAAAGACAACTCCGGCTTGACGCACACCGGGTAAACGCCACTTAGATGTCGTCACTTTTCGGCCTTTCGTACGATCAGGGACCACCATAATGTTTTTTACTTTATCCATCTGCATATAAAATAATACAACATTATAGACAATCGACAAAAAAAAATAAACTCATTACAAACAACATTTGAAATAACGAAAATAAAACCGATCATAAAAATATAAACATATATGATAATAATCATTTTACACGAATATGATAAAAATCATCGTCAACATTCAAAACCATCGTCAACAAATAAACATATAAACATATTTGATAATAATAAACATATAAACCGATTATAATTTTACACGAATTAAATTACATATGATAATAATCATCGTCAACATTCAAAACCATCGAAAACAACGCAATAACAGAAAATCGAAGGCATGTTGAGCGTTGGTCACTAGGACCAACGTCTGGGCTGGACGTTGGTCACTAGGACCAACGTCTGGGCTGGACGTTGGTCACTAGCACCAACGTCTACCCTGGACGTTGGTCATCAACACCAACGTCCAGCCCAGACGTTGGTGCTAGTGAGCAACGTCCAGCCCAGACGTTGGTCCTAGTGACCAACGTCCAATTTTTCGTCTTTTTTCAATACCACCAACAAAAACCGTCTTCCGACAACATAAATCTAATAATCCTCTTTCACTACTTCCACAAATTTCGCCATAATACATTTCCAACATACAAAATCAACTAAAAAACCGTCTTCAACAACATAAATCAAAAAACCGTGTTCAACAACTTTAATCCAAATTTCACAAATTCAAATCAATTAAACATATATACATAAACAAATTCATAACATTTAAACATATTAACCACCAAATTCAAATCAATTAAACATATTTCAATGTAAAAACGATTTCAAAAATAAAAAGAAAATAAAAACTTACCTTAGGCCGGTGGTGGTGGCTACGGTGGTGGTGGCTACTGGTGGTGGACGATGGCGGCAGTGGGGGGTCGTGGTGGTGGTGGTGGGGTCGTGGTGGTGGTGGTTGTACGGGAGAGGGAGAGGAGAGGAGAGTAAAAGAGAAGAATTGAAGTTAGAGAAAGGTAAAGGGTAGTGACGGTCTTTTTTATGAAAAACGTCGACGATGTTTTATAAAACGTCGACGATGTTTCGTAACCCGGTATTTTTAATATAAAAATAGGGTACTTTTGCGGGTGTTACAACTTAATGTTTGTTTTTTTGGCCCAAAAACACCTAACATTTATCTTTTTTTGTCCTATGGCACCAAATTGACATTTCCGTCAAAAAAAGTCAAACTTCCGTCTCGACTTAACGGAAAATGCTTATATGAATTGTTCACTTTTTAATAACTCATCTTCTTCACTCTCTCACCCAGTTTTGTAACTTTATCAATTTCTGACCTTCATCATTAGTTGGTATTAATAAATTACAAACTTTTTCTTCTTTATACTTGCATGATCAAGAAGGTATTACTATATCTCTTTAATATTATTTATTAAAACACCAATTGTTTAATCAAACGTGTTATCTTTTTCATTAATTTTGTAAAATCCCTAATATTTTAGTTATATATTTGGTCTTATTAACCCTAATTTAATAATTACTCTTGCACCGATTTTCTAATTCTGATTAAAATGAAATTTTGGTACTAAATTTATTGTTTATGTATTGCGCTTTCTGTTTTTGATCATTCTATTATCAATTTTGTAGTAGGATGAGTTCATTCAACCACAAAGAAGAGGTAACGAGACTATAGAATAATGTAATTATGGTTATTGTGGAGGGAAAATAGAGAAGAGGTTAAAATGGAGGGAAAAATAGAGGAATAAATTGAGATTAGAGGGAACTTGGGTTAGCGATATCAATGTTGGATGAAGTTCTTTGCATTTTCCGTTAGGTCAAGACGGTAGTTTGACTTTTTTTATTGAATTGCCAATTTGGTGCCATAAGACAAAAAAAAGGTGAAAGTTAGGTGTTTTTGGGCAAAAAGAAAAACATTAGGTACCAGATTTACTAAAGGCCTAAATGTTAGGTGTTATCTGACAAAAAACCCGAATGATAATAATTACTACTAACAAGGCTTATTAACACTAATTACCCTTTATAAGTACGAATTCCCCAGTTCTTACACTAATTGGGTCAAAGCATTCATCTTTAGGTCAAACCCCCTTTTTCTTTCTCATGCACTAACCAACAATTAATTACATAAATAAATTTCTTTCCCAAGTTTCTAGGTCAAGAAACCATCTTTCCATCAACTAGGGTCCAGTCTCTTAATTTCATCCCATAATAATTATTCTAATTTAAGATAAGCATAAAGATTCAATCTTTGAAACACAAGAAGGTTAATTAAAACAAATCCTTTCTTAATCTCTCCTTAATGAACATATGATTTACTAATACCAACTTGTCACTCATAATTACCCAAACCACTTACTTAATTAAGATGAGAATACGGATTCAAAAGTAAAAAGATAGAATTTACTTACAAATAAATCTTTGAGGAGCAAGACTAGATCTAGAATGGAGACTCCTCAATCTTCAAATATGAACATGAGGGCTTTAGAGAGTTTTAGAGAGAGAGATATAGTAGAGTTTAGGAGGGTTTGGTAGAATACTAGTAAGGGTTTATGAGATCCAAGGGATTGCAATCATATTATATTATGACTGGGCCCACGCGAGAATTTAAAACAACAAACCTACGGATTGACGGCCACTCCACCGAGTTACGAGACACTCGGTCGAGTTGCACCATCTCGACCGAGTGGTAACTCACATACCACTCCTAGAATGACCTACTCGGCCGAGTGAACCAACTCGACTGAGTCGCCTCCCCACTCGACCGAATGGGACACTTACTCGGCCGAGTATACCTATACTCGACCTACAAATACTTAGGTTATTACAATACATGTCACATCAGGATCCATACATGGTATGGTATCGGGAGCGTACTCGTCGTATTGTTAGTCCTCACAATAATGTCTTGTCCGAAGAATACCTCACTGAGCATCACTACAAGTCTACAATCTTAGTGCGGCGGATTTGGACACTCTTGTAAGCATAAACCATTTCTAATTCATACATTTTTAGTATCTTTTTTTGAAATTTTATTCACTAACAAATATAACTTCTTATTTATATAGGCGGGTGGTCATTCTTACATTTACCATTAAGTAAGTGGTTGCATGTCAAATATGTTGGAGTAAGTGTCCTCAACAATAGTGCATTTATATAATAAATCTCATTTGGAATATACGTGGCATGATTAGTATATTTTTGATACTCCACGTCAGTTGATTAACGTAAATCGGTAACGCTCGGCTGACTAGAGTTTGACGTTATTGTCGTATGACGGCGGTGATCAACTGATCCGTTTAGGTCACACCTATAGGATGAGACCCAAATAGAATACTAATTATTTGTATACAATACAGTTTAATTAGGGCATTACATATATTTGATATGTACGTTTAGTTACGAGAATTATTTATTGGAAATTGAGTTAGGAACTCATTCCACTTAAGTTTATTAGTCAATTATACGATAACTGACTGAATAAATTTTACGTCTTATTTTAATACGATTAAATAAGATTTAATTTAGTAATTAATCGTTGATTCATTAAATTAGTTGAGGTAATGCATATATTTTGAGGTAGAGGTAATTAGTTAATTATATTTACGAGGAGTTGTAAAATAAATTAACTGGGCATTATGGGATCCATTATATATTGATATAATGGTAAAATATCACTTAAAAGTTAAGTGTATATTGATTATTAATTTGAGTCATATAATTGTTTTATGATCAAATTAACACAAATTATACAAGATAATTAAGCATATGATTATAAGTATTTGTGGGACAAATATCAAAAATCAAAATAGACCACATTTCACTTGTGGAGGTCGGATATAGTGCTAGTGGAGATCAATGATGATTGTTCTCATCTAATCCTACACTCCACCTTATGTTATGACATGTATGACACATGATCATTATCATTATACAATCTCATACACTATCATTATGCATGTGAATAAAATAAGAAGAAAATCACCCATTTTTGGGGCTAGAGGGTGACGGCCACAAGGCCATTAAATAGAACAAAAGGTTGTTCAGTTTTTCCACTTGATTCTTATGCTTATTTTCTTCTTCTTTCTAAAACCTCCAACATCTCTCCAAACTCACATGCAAACTAATATTCATGTCATATTACTAGTGTAGTAATACAATAATATTAGTAGTATTAATTCTTACTTATTATCTAGTTATAATAAGCTAAGATTATTTGGGTTTAATCTTGGGTGTAACAAGAAGGAGACCTTCTACTTTGGAGGTTGTTTTATGGAGGATCATCCACTAATAACATGTTCAAGAACCATAAGAAAGAGTTCTTATTGTGCCCATATTAACCAAAAAATCACAATGTAAGGATGTTTTCGTCTTATATTTTCTTTTATGCTTTTATATTTGCATGCATATTAACTAGATCCTAAATCATTAAGTTAATATAATTTAATGAATTAATTAGAGGAGTCTAATTAGAGGTCTAAGACTTTCAAAATATGCCTCCTACCATAGATCCTAACTATATGAATTTGCTACTTGAGATTCAAAATACATATCTTCATTGCTTGGAAAGTGCTCATTATGAACTTGGCATCCAACCACCAAACATTACCCACCCAAGTCCAACTCATTATGTATGTTATCAACTTTATTTACTCCTACATCACAACAAAGTGTAACAATAAATAGCATGTACAAAGCATACAAATTAAAGGGATCAAGAGATTAAATTTATTCTCTTTCTCTAATCTATCCTCTATGCATATCATTCTTACTTTACCATTATTTATAACAAATTTAGTTTTTTTCTTTTCTAAAGAAAATAGATATTTGTATGTTTTCTGTTTTTCTATATATATTAATAAGTGTTGGTGGTGGAGGGAAATGAGAGAAAAAATAACAAAAAATGAATTGGATGAGGAATATGAAAAATGACAACGATATAATTGTAAAAGTTCTATTTGAAAAGGCACGCCCCATAATTGATGTATGTGATTTTCGTATGTCATATGTTGATTTTTCGTATGTCATAAGTTGTGATGGATACCAATCTTAGTAAAACTAAGTTCAATGTGGTTAAACGAAGTCACATGAATCTCGAGTTGTAATGATACAAATCATTCATCTTACATAAAAATTTTGCATAACAATTTTGTGTTTTAACTAACAAGTGTGTGAGGTTGAGCAATGGCTCTTAACAAGTTCATAGTCCATTTGTGAGTGGTTTGTGACAGTCAAATTTGATGAACTTGCCTATGTGAGTGTGGAGGATTTTGCCCACCTCTCCATGAGGGGCCTTTTGACTTGGACCTCTAGAGCACTCATGAAGTACCAGAAAATGTAGGGGCACTTGGATAGTCCAAGTAAAATATAATTGATGTTTTATGTTCATGTTGAACATAATTGTGAACACTAGCCTTGATTTGAGGTGAAGTAGGTGTGTAATGACTTCTTACCAACATCATCTATGGTTCAAGGTGAAAGATTTCACCTAAGATGACGGTTTGAAGTTTGTTGCACTCACCGGATGCCAATTCAAGTCCAAAAGACATTGACATCTTAAGCAAAAACCTTCGTTGCTTTACAAACCCCCTTTATTTTCTTTTTCTTATTTTGAATCATGTGGGGATTGTTGGATTTGTGTACTTCACAAGAAGCAAATAATAGTTTTTTTGTCTCACACTAATAGTGCGTGGAACATATTTCTAAGTTAAATATGCAATTTTTATACTTAACTCGTGTTGTTTTCAAGTTAATTGCATGGTCTTCTAGACACACTTTCTACCCTAAATTTGAAAGTTTCTATGTCAATTTCACTACTATAAATACACCATCTTTATGGTGTTAACCGTTTATTAACTTGACTATTTCATATCCTTGAAATTTTGAGTTTTGTCTACAGTTAGAAAACAGACGAATATATAAGTTTCCACTACGATTTGCGATACTTTGTAATTCAATTTTTGGGGCTATATAATTAAATGTCTTTACTTTTATATAATGGAGATTCTGATAAAAAAATATAGGGAATGATGTATTTGTTCCGTGTTTTAGGTTGTGAAAATACGTGCCTATGTAAACACCATTTTAATAAGTATTTACATAATTAATACTTTATTTTTAAGTATTATTTTAAAAAACCGTTCACTTCGAAGTCACGTTCGTTAATCTTTCGTCTTTTCTCTTTCTCTCTCTGAAATTGGTAGAGTATGAGGGAGTGACACAATAAAAATCCAGTTGGTCTTGCTTCAGATGGACCATTTTATAACCACTTTACAGTTAGATGTAACCACTATTGAAAATAAGTTGATATAAGATGATACATTTTATCAAAAAGTGGCAACATAATCCCGTCTTATTTTTCCAGACGAAAATAATCCGTCTGAAATAAGAATTTGCGATAAAAATAACCCCTTTTGTCGTTGCCTTTTCCCAATCTTTTCCACCAATCCTTTATATTCATCTCTTTAACCTTCAATTTATACAATAATAATATAAAAAAAAATTAATGAAAGATTATATTCCGTCAATATACTGAACATCCTTCTGAAACCCTTATTAAAAATTCTATTGTTGTCAGTAACTTTTCTCCTCTTTTTTGACTTCCTACAAATTTGTGCACTTTTCTTGTCATACTTGCATAAAACCTGACATTTTTACACCAACCCATTTCCTTATAAAAAAAAAGTCAAAATATTTTCAATAAAAATTGATAATTTGATAATGGGTTGGGCTAAAAAACAGGAAATTTCATCTGTAAATGCAAATGGGTTATTAACAAATTGCAATTTAGGGGTTGATTGGAGTACTTCAGAAAATAGGTTTCAAATTAATACCCTAAATTATCCTCCGCATGGTGGCTTATTTGCAAGTATTGGACAAAATGGTAGTATGGGATTTGGTACTAATAACTCTAAGAATGATGATGATGATGATGCTACTAATAACTGTAAAGATTTATATGTAAAGTATGTGAATTTCACAGAAGGGTTCAAATTTGTTGGGATTTCTGATGAGGAAAAGGCAAATAAGAAAAAGAAAGGTGGTGGTAATGGTCTAAAATTGAAGATTAAGGTTGGTAATCCATCATTAAGGAGGTTGATTAGCGGGGCGGTAGCGGGGGCGATTTCAAGGACTGCAGTGGCTCCATTGGAGACTATTAGGACACATTTGATGGTTGGTAGTAGTGGTCATTCTACTACTCAAGTGTTTCATGATATCATCAAAACTGATGGTTGGAATGGTTTGTTTAGAGGGAATTTCATTAATGTTATTCGGGTTGCTCCAAGTAAGGCTATTGAGGTATGCAAAACATTTTTTTTGTTTTGAAAATTGAGGTTTTTTTTGTTACATTATGGTGTCAGTTTTTTATTCTCTCATATGCTAATCTAAGGTCTATGATCATGAAGTAATTTGTTGCTGTTTGGTATCTATTAATAGTAAATTTTGTTCTATTGTGGACCTATTCTTGGATTGTACTTGTGTTTTCATCTGAAAATGGCTTTAGAGTGATGTGAATAACAAGTACACAAATTACTGACAATTTCCGTCTGAAAAATAAGATGGGGTTATGTTGCCATTTTTTTTGTAAAATGTAACCACAGTTTATGACAACTTGTTTTCAATAACGGTTACATCTAGTTGTAAAATGGTTACAAAATCTCGTCTTATTACTTCATACCAAAATGGTCCAACCATCTAAAGCAAGATCAACTGATAGCAATGATCACACGTGTGAAAACCGTTTTTTAAATTACTTGTTGGGGATTACGGCCGAAGAAGCAATACTCAAACTGTGGCTCCCAACTGTATTACTCATAGTGAAAAACCTTTTTGGGGTGTCTCCATTGCTTCACCTTATCTGGGTCTTGATTTTTAGCTGAGGTAGTATGGTCTATGGTGTATCCCATGTTTGTGATAGAGATGAGATATGTGGTGAAGGCGTGCCTGCTAAACTTGCTCTTTGGGTTACTTAAGTGCTATACCAAAGGCGTGGACCTACTGGGTGGGATTTGTGCCACGTTCTGATAGGCGTGTGCAGTGAGCGGTGACCATGTTGCTGCTAAACTTGCTCATGTGGTTACCTAAATGCTATAACAAGGACCAACATTACATTGACCTATTGGATGGGATTAGATCTATTATTCCTCCCTCTATTCTATAAACGTTAATTTTCTATTAGCTGCATAACACACTGTCTCTGGAGATACCGTGCTATGTACTTGAGGTACTGAGGAAGTTCTTGCCCAAAAGCAAGAACTTCAGGAAGAGCAAGAGCCAATCAGGTCTCGCTTACTTGTAGGAGATCATCAGTCTACATTACTTTTCTTGTTTGAGGCAGTTTGACAGAAAGGTCATGTCTTGTAGCTTTATCTCAAGAACTTTCTTGATACTTGTGGCTTTGACACTTTCTAAGTGAGTGAATGAAGTGAAACCAGCTGCGCGTCCATGTGTAGTAGATAGTCAAGTAGACATTTTGTGAGTTGTTATTAGAGGTGTCAATCGGGTCAATCAGGTCGGTTACGGGTCGGGTTCAGGCAGTTCGGGTCATGTCGGGCTCGGGTTTGGTCGGGTCAAGTTGCTTATTCAGGTCAAGTCGGGTTCGGGTTGGGTCGCTTACGGGTCAGGTTAATCGGGTCAATAACTACAACAGGTCGGTTCAGTTTCGGATCGGTTGACCAATGAGTCGGGATATATCAGGTCAATATGCTTGATCAGGTCGAGACCGGTTTGGTTTCGGGTTACTGATGGGTCGAGTATTTTATGTTGTCGTCTTAAATTTGAAAATTAATCGGGTCAATGGTCGAGTCGTTATGTTAAAAGATCACTTTTGAACTTATGAATTGTAATATTGTATTAGAGGAACTCGATACAAAAGATATTTGTAAAATATAAGAGTATAACACTATAAAAGTTAATGATTGTATAATTTCATTGAACACTTATGTTGCTCGACCTCGGTTATAAGTATATGACGACATGAGTGCCTATCCAGTGTCGGATTCGCCTATATTATGGACAGAAAATAATGTTTTTTGTCTAAATTAATCAGTTGTTTATGTAGTTCATAGTTTTGAACATTTGACATATGAAGTATGGCAAGGAACTAAATGAATTACCTATGAAATAGATTTTATTTATTATCTTGACGGTGATCCTACGTATTTAATTTTGAATAGACTCTATTAGAATGGTGTATTTGAGGTTTGTATTTTAAGATCATAATTAATAACCGTGGTCGGATTGTATGGTCATAACTCATAACTCTTTCTTCACTTTATTGTTTTCAATGGAGCCAAAACTAAACACTCTTTTTCTCACAAAGCGTTAATTTAAAATTTTCTACATATATCACTTGCAATATAATTATTAATAAGAATAACTAGGAATATAGTGTACTAAATTTACAACTGACTATTTATTTTAAGATTACATTTTGTTTTGAAAAATAAAATGAGCGATAATTTTTTATATCAAATTTATTAGCAAAAAAACAAACTATGAAGGAATTTAGATTCTTAAAAAAGATTATTTGGCTATGAGTCGGGTCGAGTTTAATCGGGTTAAAACAGGTTATATGTCGGTTCGGTTCGGTTTGGGTCAGGTTAGGTTTGTGGGTGAATCGGGTTTCGGGGGTGGGTTGGGTCGAGTCACAAGTCGGTTCGGGTCATATCATTTCAGGTTCTATCGGTTTATCGGTTAACCTTCGGGTCGGTTCAGGTCGGTTTCAGTTCAGCAAATTTACGGGTTCTATCAGGTCGGTTTTCGGATAAATCAGGTCGGGTCACCTTTTGCCAGCTCTAGTTGTTATTCCTTGAAAAGTTGAAATGAAAGCATTTTTCACGAGTAATTGCCGTCATAGTGTAGACTTTCATTCGTGCCATTAATCATTCAAACTTTTTAGAAAGTTTATACAAAAGCCAAAGCTGCTAGTATATAATTAAATGGCCGCACGTCTTTTATTTATGAAGTAGCATATGTGCACAGATATCCCGAAAATGCGCAAAGGCATGTGATATAGAGATCTCTTTTGAAACGAATTTTAGAATACATATAAGTGATAGACTCATTTATATATAGCTCAAAAGCCCGACAATATTCTTGTGGTTGATGATCAACAAGAATTGTTATTGTGCATCAATTCTGGCATGAAATTTTAAATTCTTACTCTCTTGTTTCACTATGTAGCTGTTTGTTTACGACACGGTCAATAAGAAGCTTCCGCCAAAGGCTGGAGAACAACCCAAAATCCCTATTTCTCCTTCCTTTATCGCTGGGGCCTGCGCTGGTGTCAGCTCAACCATTCTTACATACCCTCTCGAGCTGGTCAAGACTCGGTTAACCATACAGGTAACAAATATTTCATGCTACTACTGCAAAAAAAAATGTACTGTATTACTAACCTATGTTTCTCAAGCATGTGGGTGGGATATGTACCCAACAATTACCAATCCGTCACTTCAACCTAGAGGAAGCAGAGGATGAAATTATTTTTATATATGAATCCTATTCTATGATATTGAGATTTTTAAGCCTTATTGCCTTCAGCATTTAATAATTTCTTTGAAGACGAGTCCCTGTACTCGTTTTTACTTTATTTTGAGACTTACTCTAGTTTCATAAAATCTGAGTCATAGCGAGTCTTGCTTTGTACCTACGCATGTACATGAACACGAGTTACAGAGTTCCTGACAGTTTATTATGATTGGGAGAAAATTGCAGAGGGGCGTCTACAACGGTATAATAGACGCTTTTGTGAAAATTATACGGGAGGAAGGCCCTGGTGAGCTGTACAGAGGCCTCGGACCAAGTATAATTGGAGTTATTCCATATGCCGCGACTAACTATTTTGCTTACGATACACTACGGAAAGCATACCGTAAGTTCTTTAAGCAAGAGAAGATTGGGAATATAGAAACCTTACTAATCGGCTCTTTAGCAGGAGCTATCTCAAGTAGTGCAACCTTCCCTCTCGAGGTTGCTAGGAAGCATATGCAAGCTGGTGCCGTGAGTAATAGACAGGTCTACAAAAACGTGCTTGATGCTTTGGCATCCATAGTCGAGCAAGAAGGCGTCCAAGGGTTGTATCGAGGTCTTGGGCCGAGTTGCTTGAAGTTAGTTCCGGCTGCTGGGATTTCATTCATGTGTTACGAAGCGTGTAAGAGGATCTTAGTCGAGGATGAAGATGAGGCTTAGAAAGACCATATAACTAACATAGTACCGTGGTGCCTCAAAGACCCATCATATGGGTGGCCAAGGAGGGTTAGCTTACACAGACTTTAGCCTTTCCCCATGTGTTGAAAGAAACGGTGACGGAAATAATTTGACAAAGTTTTACGGGACATGCATTTTTTTGGCTAGTTGTTTCTCTGCAAAGAATTCTGGTTTAATCTGGATTTCGATTAGAGGGGCCGCCTATCTAAGACCAATTCTTATGTTAGGGCTTTTTTTTTACAAGGGGTAAAAATAGTCTAGAATGCCTTACTAGCAACATTATGAGTTATCGTGTTACAACTTGATATCTCCGTTTACATTCTTTATCATAGATTAATGAGTACAATGGAACTGTCATTGAGATTCTGTGGGCCCTGTTTATGATTATGTGATGATATCTCAGTCAAGTACACGATCATATCACATCAATGTCATTTTCAATTTCCTTTTTCATGATTTCATGTGTGGTTTTTGTTCACCAGCGGTCCTTTCTTGCAGATATCAATTGCTGGTACATTTGTTAGAATTATTTAATTAGGATTCGCTGACAATTCATGACTTGAGGCAAGAATTGTACACATCACACATACAAGCCAAGTCTAAGGGCACGTTACTATACACCGTTTCACATAATTGAGTGGCATTAGTAATTTGGGAGTGACATGTCTTCCCTAAACATTACCCATATGACTTTCGTCACATCATTAAAAAAACATGAAAAAAGTCAACGTTGACTATCTACGCAGTACTATCTAGTTATTTTTGAGAATTCTTACTCCCTACCACAGAATCACAGATAGACGTGGCAACAGGCCGAACTGTAGGAGTTCAGATCCAGGCTAGTTCTGGTTGGCCGTTAACAGGCATGTGGAAAGGATTTGGGTGGGGCGAGGGGCTAAACTCTGTTTTTTAAGGTTTTTGTGGGCCGAAAGGAATTCTGAACTGGCCCGGGATGAGGGACATACTAGGCCGGGCAGGATAGCGGGTTAGACGGGCCATGAAAAGAAGATCTAGTGGCCAGGTCGGGTTGGGCAGGCATGCAAAAACCACCCGCTCTACTGGGGTAGGCATACCCCTGCTTAATCCCTATTACAAATATACACTTGGTCAATCCTCAGGCATAACTGACATCCATAGATAATGTACTCAAAATAATTAAATTTATAGGTTTTTCTCGTGTGTACCCTATGTTCTTAGAATTTATCACATATACGGTATACCCTCTTTTTTTTAAATCCTTATGTGTACCCCTATACTTTCCAATCCTTATGAGTACCCCATTTAAATTTCTCCGTAATAAATAGCCTGTCAGCTGTACTACAGAAAATTTATCTGAACACGGCTGAAATGTATCATATTCAAAAGTTACTGGACATAATAACAAGGTATTTACAGTGCTAACCATTTGAAGAAATACAGTCATCATTTAACAATGACAGACTCGGAAGCAGCGCGTCGGTAAGGGCGTTGCTCTTCAGGGACGCCATCAGCAATACGTTTGTCTTCAAACCATTTCACTACTCTTTTCCGAGGAAGGTTTGTGACATGGACAATGCTGCTAACCATGGTGTTCTGCATTTTCACAACAGGTTCAACTCTCAATTATGCAGGAACAAAATCTAAATTAATGTCTAGTTGCCACAAGAATTTGTACCATAAACGGTAGTAGATTATAAACTTCTTAGCTCACTATGATGAGTGGAAATATTTAGCTAGATGCTATCACTCAAAAATTTAAATTAAGTACTTCGTACGTGGTTAACCTTAATATGTGTCAAAAATTGTGCACGAACGACTGCTATCTCAAAATAAAAATAAATGTGCCCAGTAAAGGGAACCACTCTATTTTATCCCACTATATAATATAAATCGAAGAATGGTGAGTTTTTGCTCCTTCAAAAAATATACTTCGTACAAGGGTGGAGGAATAAAAGTCCTCATATAAGCACAAGTACACATCATGATAGATGAAACATATACTAGCTAGTTCACAAGGCAACACATGAATATGGTCCATATTTCTACGGCCTGGTGATTACCAAAACCAGGTCCCTGACCAAGGTGTTCTTATTAGTTAGTCCTACGAATGATTATTCGATGAAGAACAAATAGCAGGCAAACAGGACCTGAAAATTGCAGGCTAAACAATTCATGATAGAGAATGAGGTACATATTGTGCAGGAAATTGAACTTACAGTTGGACGATGTGTACGTCTGTAAACGTTTTCTAGGGTTTCGACTTGAACTTTCTTTAGTCTCTTCTGTGCTGACCAACTGCCTTGTAGGACATGGATGGGAGTTTCAATCTTGGGTTCCAGTTCCAGTTTTGGTTCATCTGGCTCAACAATGTCCTCAACAGGAACAGATGGTACGATTTCCGGGTCAATATTCGTGCTGGTAGGCTCTCGCTCATCAGGTAATGCTGCACTCAACATCAGTAGATTTGGTGGTGGCTCACGTAATAACTGAAGAACAACAGCCCTATCAAGACATAGTTCCGCTGCAAGAGTTTTTATCTGCAAGGCGATTGATAATTTACTTGATAGTGAATATGTTAAATAAATAAAAAAGACCATAGAAACGTGTATGTACTCGGACATCTCACTTTGGTCGCCCGTAAAACACTTGAGTGTCCGACACTTTAACACTTCATTTTAGACTAAAAAATTGAATACTTTTCGGAAAATAACCATATCCGACACTCCGACACCGTGTCATATCAGACAGTTAGCAGCTTGATCGGAGTAACATATAGAACATGTCAGTTACAAACTGAATGAATGATGGGATCAACTGATCATATGATTGGATATCATATGACCAAAGCAAATGCCTGGTATAATCCAATAACGTCACAAGTCTATACACTGTCGTATCTATCTCGAAGGACTTTGGGTCTTCAGACATCATAAATGTATTTGTTTTTGTACATTTACTCAAAATATTGCACTGATTTTTTCTTAATTCTCTAGCTTTTGAATAACACTCCATGCTAGTGAGAATCTCTAGCTTTTGAGTTTTTTGACGATACTAGAAAAACAAAATATTATTAGTTCGTCATTTGCCGAATAGCGAGAATCGTAACACTTACACTAGTTTTCCGACGGCCAACCTTCAGTGCATATGCCAACCGCCGTAATTGCCAACTTCTCAGTTTAATTGGTTCCTCTTCCTCCTCATCTACTTCTTCTTCAGTATAATCAGCATCATCATCATCATCATCATCATCGTCTCCTACATCTTCTTCCACTTCTTCTACTTCCTCTGCTCCTGCTTTCACTTCCATGACATCATCTGAATGCATATTTAACAGCTCTGCTAGGTCTTCATCCACTGCTAGTGCTTCCCCTAACTCACGTTCAAGCAAAGCAAGGTCTTCTTCAGAAATATCTTCATCATCATCATCAGCAAATTCCCCGTCTTTCTTGAGATCTTCTTCTAGTTGTTTAAAAAGAGCTTCAAAAGCATCCTCCTCCACGTCCCCATCTTTTTTTGAGCCCCGTATTTTACCGCTCTGCAAACAAAGAAAGACACTTATAGTGCAGCTCCAAACAAAATAAATAAAGATATAAAAGCCAAATTCAGATATAGTCCCACCATCAAGTTTTCTTTGTGTGAATACACACACATTGTAACATAAATATCTTGACTTGCACATTAAAAAAAATATAAAAGTTCGATATTTTTATTGTACTCATGAAGACAAATGGAGCCGTATTAGATACCCTAGACGGTTTCAAATGATGATTAATGTCAGCCGACCCCAAATCATTTTGGAACTAAGACTTTGATATTGTTGTACTCATGAACACAAATCAAACGAGATCCCGCGTGATTATATTTTCTACATATTGCAAAGAATCGTGAAGATTCTTTTCAGTCATGAATATTGTTAAAAAAAACCAAATGGGGGATTTGGAGTTGAATGAGGGAGTAATATTTTACTGGGTACAATTTAAAGAGATAAAAGTCAAATGCACCCAAATCTCAACTTGCATCATGATGACATTAATAGGTTATCCAAGTGATTAAAGCATGAGCAATTATCCTAAAGCAAGCTAAAGACGTTGGTATAATGCGACAGAGTAAATGGTTTGCTCCCACGGGATTTAGGTGTGTTGCTCACCATAGACCCCTTGGAAACCTCAATCTGGTAGTAAGGGTTTGCTTGAATCAGGGGTAACTGTTACGAGGATAATGAATGCGAAATAAAAAGGAAGGTAAAAGGTATGGTGGTCATTCATAGAGGTAGGAGATGAAGATAAGATAATAACTTCCCCGTGGAAGGAGAACATCTAACTAAAACAAAAAGCTCATGGTTGAGGCTTAAATAATAACTGAATCAATGATTGTTATACTCGCCTTTCTCCTAAGACAACGCATTATCCTTTCATCCGCCATGGGCGACTTTGTATTTCTCGTTTTGTTTGAGATTCATTACTTGTGTACCAACTACTCCTAATAACCCCATTGAGTATTAAACATGTCTTGAAGTGACAAACTTGCAACTAAAAGTAAAACCTTGGAAGTGAAATAGTAGAATCAAAGCAATAGCTAATTAGACGGTGTTATTAAAACAATGACGATTCAATCCAATGGGTGTGGATATAAACAAGAGAAGCTGAAAATACACCTAGTCTCCTAAAGACGGAGTTATGAGTCGTAATAATAAAACGGGTCAAATATTATCCGACAAATGTCTCGAGGGAAGGGGACGGAAATACACAACATAAACGAAACCGAGTCCAAGAAATGCAATAAAATAAAAATGGTAAATAAGAAAAGAGACCTTATTAATCTTGGAAGAAGAAGGGCGGGAGGAGTTGGAACGACGGCGGGCAAAGGAGAGAACGCAACGGCGGAGAGGGAGAGGTGGGAGAGTAAGATTGGAAGAAGGTGGGTTACTCAGAAAGAGTAGATGTCTACTAGTAGTTTGACAAGGTATTGTAATGGAAGTGAACCAGGTGGTGTTGTATACTGCTGATGTCAATCCCATCTTTCTTCCCTTCCCTTCCCTTCTTAATCAACACTCTTTTACCACTACTTCACTACCTTCGCCTCTTCACTTAGCTTTATCCTTTCAACTTTCAACCTCTTTCTCCCCAACGGGTTGGGTATGGGTGGGGTCGGGCAAGACTAGACCTGGCAAACGGGTCAATCGGATCGGGTTCGGGTCGGGCCAGTTAGGGTCGGGTCAGTTCGGGTCTCTAGTTGATTTCGGGTTAATTCGGGTCGGGTCGGGTTATTTCGGGTTTGTTGTCGGGTTCGTTTCGGGTCAACCGGGTCGGGTTATTTTGGATCGGGTCATTTCCGGGTCAAAGAATAAGATACAAAAGGCCATTTTAAGTCTTTTTGGTTCAATTAAAGTTGTGTTTTGTCGGGTCATTTTCAGGTTGAGTGATTTTGAATCGGGTTATTTTCGGGTCGGGTCAGTTACGGGTCAAGAAAGATCGGGTCATGTTCGGGTCTGGTCGGGTCCAATCGGGTTTCGGATCACATTCGGGTGTTGTAGTTCGGGTTAATTTCGGGTCACAGGTCGGGTCATTCGGATCGGGTTTATCGGGTCGGATTGCTTTTGTCAGGTCTAGGCAAGACCCATACCCATACCCGCATCCGCACCCTTGGACCCAGACCCGACCCATATCCGCATGGGTATGAAATTGTTAGACCCATACCCATACCCGATGGGTATGGGTTGGGCCCGGGTTTATCCACGGGTCTAGTATTTTAGCTATCTTGTACTTTTCTCCACTTTTCATGTTTACTATTGTAGTGTCATATGTTTTATACATCAACTATAATACAAGGGTCTATTTCAATTGGCATTCTGGTAAAATCTTCCGACTTGGGGCATGAAATCAATGTCACTTTTCTTTTCATTTTCAGTACTCTCTCACTGACTTACATAATAATAGTTTTCCACAAGTATTTTGCGGGTCTACGGGTTGGGTATAGCTCTCACAACTAAGACCCAAACCCAAACCCGATTTATTTTTATAAAACCCATACCCGACCCATACCCAATGGGTCTGAAAAATTAAGACTCAAACCCGACTCATAAGGGTCCGACCCGACGGGTTTGGGTCGGATCTTGGACCCACTGCCATCCCTAGGCGACACGGACCTGGCCCGACATGACACAGGCCAGATGTGAAAACCGGGCCTGCCCGAGCGTGTCTAAGGCGGAAGAAAAATAAAAGGCAGGCTTTTATCCCATCCCGGCACGAACCCGAGAAGTCCGGCTCGGGTAGGCACGAAAAATGGCCCTAGCACGGCCCGGCTTAATTTGCCACTTTTGTGTGTAATTTTTTTCCCATTTTTAATACACTATAAATACTCATTTCATTAACAATTCAATCCTTTCTCTCTTATATTACAATTTTCTACCTACAATATTCTGCCTACTTACAAGTTACAATCTCTTTATAATATAATTTCTTCTTATAGTTACAATTAGTCAATTACTAAATATATAAACCTTACTCTATTATATAAAAAAATTATCAATTAGCTACTTAATTGTCTTTTGTTGATTGGAGAATTCAAAAAACGGAGAAGGGTTTGCGATTTTTTTACAATCTTAAATTTTATTTTTTAAAATCATTTATTAATATCCAAAGGCGAAAAAAAAAGCACATAAAAACGGTCCAACCGAGCAAGGCACGGGCCGTGTTTTGGCCGGATTACGTATTGAAGACGGATATGCTCGTGTATATGAGACTCCCTAAAATAAGAATTTGCAAAGAGTAAAAGAGTAGCATAAGTAAAGTGTGTGATTCTTTACTTGGAAAAATGGAAAGGACAACCCAAAATGGTTCCTCACGAATGTTTAAATCTTTTTTACTCAGCATTTCGTTGTTCACAATCCACACTACTTTGGGTTATTTCTTTAATCAATCAAAATGCTCAATTGTTGTACAACTGAACATCAATAGTCTTACTTCTTCTGGATTATTCAATTCTAACACTCGGTAACTTTCCTTCTCTTATTCCTCACTTGCTCCCATTTTTATCTATTACTCCCGCGTCCCGGTCTTTTATTTATTTAGGGTGTCGCATTCATTTGTTTACTTTTCTAAATTGGGAAAACTTTCGATTGATAATTTTATCACTTGTCACTACTATGATCTCTTGTCCTTTCCTTAGTCTTTGTGCCAAAAACACAAGTAAATAAATGAGCCGGAGAAAGGGAGTATATAATTCGTGTTTTATAGATGATGATAGATTTTATCAAAAGAGTTTTAATGCTTAAGGTTTCAATTCATTTTTTTAGGCTAATATATGAGTTTTCAGTTGCCTGATGCTCCCTTAAAATGGTTTTATTCGACTTACCTAATACCCAGTAAGGGAACCAAATATGCATTTTTCTTACCGTAAGTCTTGCTTAAGACGCCCACTATCCGTCTTAAGCTTAAGACGAATAGTCCCGTCTTAAATGAGAATTTATGTTTTTCTTATTTAACCACTAAACTCATTATTATTACTGTATTATTATGGCCTTGTGTGTTTTCGAATTACATGATTATTAAACAACTAAAACAAGATATCACCTTATAATGACATTTCATATTTCGCTCGAAATAAAATCAAACGTAGAAAAACAACGGCTTGCTTACCTAACAAACTAGTTCAAATAATTTCGGTTGCAGAAACAAGTTTGATGATGGATCCAGGCAGGGTGGCAAACTCAATTCTACATAAACTCGCCTCTTTACCCGATATTTCCTCCAATTGTTGCATATATTTAGTCCCAGAAAATCTTCGCAGTGTTAATAAAGATGCTTATAGGCCATTACTTGTGTCAATTGGTCCAGTCTACTATACTGATCAAACACTGTCAGCCATGCAATATCAAAAGTTGAGGTACTTGAAATCCTTCCTGCAACGTAATCCAGCTCACAGTATACATCAGTACATTAATGTTCTCAAAGGCTGGGAAATTTTGCTCGTCATTGTTATGTTGAGACTATAACCCTGCCTGCTAGTGACCTTTTTGTTGAGATGCTGCTGGTTGATGCTGTATTTATCATAGAACTCTTCTTAAGAGGTTGTTCCCGAGAATTGATTGATGACAACGACCGTATATTCAACAAGCCAAGAATGCTCTTAGAGGTTACGCAGGATTTGCGACTAGAAGAAAACCAGCTTCCATTCTCCATTTTAAAGGGTCTATACGAGATGGCATTTCACTCTCCCTCCCAAAATCAACAGCTTTCCTTCATTGATGTGACCTATCGATTTCTCATGAAAAGGCAAGATGCTGTTCCACAAAGAATACTGACTGCCGATATTAAACATCTGGTCGATTTCTTGAGATTATGCCACTTGCCTTCTGCTCCTAGGAGTCAGTTGTCTAATAACAAGTCCAAGTTGGAATTCACTTCAAGTGTGACAGAACTAAGTGAAGCTGGGGTTAAATTTGTGGCCAGTAAAAGTGAAAATTTACTTGATATAAGATTCATTAGAGGGGTTTTGGAGATTCCCAAGATTGTGGTGACGGACGATATAGAGTCTTTGTTCCGAAATATCATGGTATTTGAGCAATGTCATTGTTTCAATGATTCTTATATCATAGACTACTTTGCTTTTTTGGATAGTTTGATCAACACACCGAAAGATGTAGAAATATTGTCACAAAAAGGGATAATTGAGAATTGGCTGGGAAACAACGAAGAAGTGGCAAATCTCTTTAGCAAGACCTTCAAGCAGACTCGCCTAGATAATTCCAATTTCTACTACTTGGGCATTTGCAGGGATTTGAACGCATATGCTAGTACTAGATGGCATAAGTGGAATGCCATACTTAAGCACAACTACTTCAATCATCCATGGGCTGCCATTTCTGTAGGCTATGCGATTGTCCTTCTAATTCTCACAGTGCTACAAGTTATCACCGGTTTTAAGTAGGATTTCAGTAGGTATTGTGTATCTCGTCTATCTTGTGTGGAGTGACTTTGATTTCCTTGTCTAAGTGTGAAGTTGCCCAAGCTGGGACCTGTTAGTTGGTGATGGTGGCATTCTGATTATTCTGTTCTTTTTGTCTCCAATGTAACTAGTATTGCTGCTTATAAATGTAAAATAATGTCTTACCAGTTGATGTGCTAGTGCTTGAATGCTTGATTGTACGGTTTCTTTTTCAACATAGCGAAAACACAATTAATTGACACTATTGTGATCATGAACCCGCTTAGCAAACGAGTATATTGGTTGATCTTTTCAGTTCAAATGACCTCAAGGCCTGAATGGTTCACTTTTTTCCCTGCTGGGGAATATATATTCCCCCCTTTTGTCTGTTGTCCTAGTACAAAATTTAGAAGTTGGAAGGTGTGCATGCCTTCCAAAGGATAAATGATGGGGACGGAGGGAGTATGAACCAACCAACTATCGGATTCCATTTTTTTCGGCCAAACTTGGTGTAGAGAGAGCCATGAGGACTGTTTTGCTGATTGTATTGGATCCCAAGTCATGGGTTTCGCCACTCAATGACGCAATTAAGTTAGCTGACATCTAGCTGCCTTTGTTCGCAAGAAGTACATCAAATAGCATTTGATATTTGCTGGAGATCACTTTAATCAGCAACTTGATGCATACAGTGTGGCTTTTCTTTTTTTAAAGTATACATCTGGGTAAGATACTTGGGTAAATAATGAATTCATGATGAATTTTGTATCTTTTCTCTTTAAGGGAATGGATTTGGATACTGTATTGAGTGCCTGAGGCTTTCTTGGGATATTTCGTTTGAGCATCGCCTGACATCTTATTTGACAAGGATACTACTCTCCAATTGTCGTTTGAGCAGTAACCGGTATGTGTTTATCTTCGCAACCATCTTTAAACATTTCAATGTAATAATAATGCAGAATATATACCAAGATGCTTTAGTAAGAAAAGCAAAAAAAAAAAATGCTTTCTCTGAAGTTGTCCCTAACCCACCTTGCAAAATAGGAGCCCTTACGCTATGCTTGTACTGTTTCCGACTTTGCAGAGGAGGAACTCTTGGATTAAGCTTGTCTTAGTATACTTACTCCTTGTGTTTTAGAGGTTACCACGTCTGCTTATTGAGGCGGCATTTGCCGCAATCATGAGCCAACAAGTAAAGAGTATGGGAGGCCAACCCATTTCAAGATCAAGTATCACAATAAAACCTATGGAAATGGGCAAAATTCCTAGCTTTTCAAACCCCAAAACTAATACGAAGTATAAGGCTCTTCCTCGGCTTAACAAGCTCCACACCCATTCCTCGGCTTAACAAAAGATTTATCAGTTTATAGTTTTATTTATATTTTAATTAAAAGATTATAGTTTAGAATTTAGTGAAAGTTACACAATTTGATGGAAAGATTAATTTCATAAAATATTAATTTTAATAAAAAGATAATACTATAATGAAATATATTATAATTATTAATTTTCTTGTTAAGTTAATACATACTTCCTCCATTCGACTCCACTCTACCACTTATCGTTAGCTACGTATTTGCAAAAATTATAAAAGTTAGATATTTTTAATGTACTCGTAAATAAAAAATGATCACACATGAATATATTGTCACTTATTTATTAAGAGACAATTGCAATTAGATGCTCATGAATAGTTAACAAAATAGAAAGTGATATAGTAGAATTGAATGGAGGAAGTATCTACTAGTCTATAAAGCATAAACTTTTAATTGAATCTTATATTGCTATTGGCGGCTTAAAACAAGGAAAAAAGCAAAACAAAGGACCCCACATCTATTGCATCTTATTTAATTTCTCTCTTCTTAACACTTTCTCTATTTCCTCATTTTAATTACAGAAACATTAAGCATAATTAAAATCATACATTAAAAACAATACAATATACATTATACACTCAAGTGATAAAATCATAAATTTAGAAAGAGAAAATGTCAGTATAAAAAAAAATCATTATAACTAGATTCAAATACATCAAGAAACCCGGTTGAAAGAAAAATAAACTTGAACTGAACATTTTAAATAAAAATTTATATTTATAAATGCATGCAACAAATTTGAACATAATAAGTTCAAAAAATCAAATTCAAGAAATAAAATGGGATAGTCGGGTGATGGTTAGAATTTAGAAATGGAGTTTTAAACAACATCAAACACATTATCTATTTAATAAGCACAAATTCTTATTTAAGACGGAGGTATCCGTCTTACCATATTCTCTCACAAAATACCCATCAAGGGTGAGTGGAGAGCACATGGGTGGTGCCCACCTTGTCCCCTCTACCCATTTCTTCTCACAAAATACCCGTTGCAAGATCCGACCCGTCTTAAGCAAGACCTACTGTTTAATAAGAAGACTATGCCTATATTACTGAAAATAATTTTAATAAATATTATTTTTTAATATTTTTAACCAAAAAAAATGTTTTACAAATTGAAAAAACTAATGAAGAAATTATATAAAAAAAGTGCAGATCTCTATATGTTGATTGTATTGGATCATATTTTTGAAATTTTAGTGAACTATTTTAAAATAAAAACTGTTATAAACGTATGGAAAAAAAAATTGAAAAAAAAAACCTTGAGGTATATAAGTTTATTCCAAAGAATATGGATGAAGTTGTAAAAATATGAAAGTTTTGATGACGATTTATTGAGTATTTGAGTGTACTTATATATGGTGATGTAGTTTTTATTTTGGGGACAAAAGTTAGGATTGTGATGAGAGTGGTACACAAAGTCTTTATTTGAGTTGAATAATGAAATCAGCATTTCATCTGAAGGCTATTAGGTTTTACACATGAGGACCATAATGGTGCATTAAATTTTATGGATATGAATTAGAGACGTACGAAATCAAGCCCAATGATTTTTTTTTCTATGGCTATTTTCTATATTGATTTTTAAATCCTAATAATTATTTATTCAATCAAATCGAAACAATTAAAAATTTAAATATTGAAGTCGACCCTTAAAAAACGATATAAATTGGTTCAAGTTAACTTTACATGTTTAAACAAAATATGTCTATATATTTTTGATCGGGTGCAATGCCCGTGCAATCATTCAAGGATAGACATCACTTATGGAGCTTTTCTTTTTTTACATTTTTCATTATTGTAATTTACTTACGTGCACCGTAAATTGTGCAAAGCCCGTAGTTATTTTGTGTAAGTATTTAATAATTATTAAGGATGTTTTATTTGCCTTTTTAAGTTTTAAAGGATGAGAATATGACAGAAACATAGAGGTTGTTGTGTGCCTGTGTATTTGGAGGCTAAGGTTTTGTACCATTTTTCATCAACACGATCAAAATTGCACATTTTCAGTTCAGACTGACATATTTATCTTAACTTTAAGGCGAGTTAAGTAGCACACATAACACAAATTCTTATTATAGACGGACATATCCATCTACAATTGTAGACGAGTCGGATCCCTCTCACAAAAATATAAGTGGGAAACCAGTTGCGCCCCACTTACTTATTGTAAGAGGGATCTGACCCGTCTGCAATTGTAAACGGACGTGTCCAGCTATAATGCGCGTCTACACTGAGATCAACTGTACACATAAAATAAAAAGAGAAATGCATGGAGATTAGCAAAATGTCTAGCTCATACATCTATGTAAGTGAAGTGTTATTTAACCTATTTTACTCTTAAGACGAATATATCTATTTTAAGAAAGATATATTAAATTAAAATATAACTTTTGAAAAAATATTATATAAAAAAATTATTGGACTATCTACTACAGTAAGACCTATTACTCAGACCTGTGCAATATTTGCACGGGTTTAAAAATAATAAACTATTAATAGCTTCCTTTTTCAAACAGATGCTTTTTGGTGGGAAAAATTTGTTAGTTCACCTATTGTTTTAGTAGATAGGTGATTTCAAATAATAAAGTAAAAGATAAATAATTACATGTGATGAATATGGTAGAATACATCTTGTTGATACTTAACATTAATTAGTTTAGTGATAATTTGAAATCATGTCATCATATAAGTTACATATGCGGAGTATTATTTAATTGGTACGGATATTTTTCTCTTTTCAAATAAAAAATTTAATTAACTATATCATTATAATAATTAGGAGATTTCATTAATATTGACCATTTCATTGCTTTTTCTTCTACCTACAAAAATTGTTAAAACTTGAAAAATAACCATTTAACGTAACGTTACATTTAAAGTCTCTTATATTAAGTATAATACTGGTATACGTTCGTTATTTAAATATTCGAGTTGAAAATTAAGAAACTATTAACTTATTGTTAAACTACTACTTTTAAGTAGAAAATAAAATGATACAACTATACATAATTATATAATTGTGAAACCACCATATTCAAAAGCATAATCTGTTTAAGCTTATAACAATTTATCGTTTTATAGAAAAAATAAAATAAAATTTATATCTCGATGTTCATTTTATTAATCGTTTTAGGATGTTGCACATAAATTAATAAAATATTAGTCTTTAGTTATATGCAAATATTGATTTATGAAAATATAAATAAGTATTCCTCCTACATATTTTTTTTCCCTAACACGACTTTTAATATGAAATGGACGAAACAATTAAATGTATAATAGATCTAAAACGCTATTTTTTTTTTCTTGGTACGATTTCGATTAATGGTTAAAAATTACAATGTATTTTAGTTTTAATCAAATGTCATGAGACATAATAATTACCCATATTTGAAAGTAAAAAATATTTAATTCTACCATTTATCAAAGAAAAAAAGTTAACTATAGGTTTGTTTGTGGATTCACGGTTATTATATAAAACACCTAATTTTATTACTATAATTTATAATTTCTATTTTAGTAGAGATTATCATTATTTATGACCAATTTAGGTATATTTAGAACCATTATATTTTAAATTGTGATTTTGTCTTAAATAATGTTATTATACTATCGATTGTACTGTCTTAAAGTAAACATATTACTCCATCCGTCCCGGTCAATTGTTGTCCTTTTATTTTGGTACAAAGACCAAGGATAGAGTGGGGGACCATTTATGGTTCCACTTAGTAATGACAAGTGGATAAAAGTCCCATTGGGTGATCAAATTACACATAGAATTCCTTCCTAATATAGAAAGGACAACAATTCACTGAGACGCCCTAAAAAGGAATATGACAACAATTGACCGGGACGGAGGGAGTATAATATTGTTTCTTAAGATCACTAATATGTAATCGTCTTTAAAAATACTAACGTTATTAATATTTGTATGTTATTGTTGTAACTGAAGTATGCCATTACCAACCGTTTATTGATTATGCGAGAAAAATAAATAAATTTCATTAATGTATAGATAATGATACAAACTCTTAATAAGAGATGTATAAGACAATATTTAAGAGACTCAAAAAATGAGTTGATACCTAATTTTCAAAGATGACTCATATTTGTTATCATAGGATCATCCCAGCTTATGGGTATTTTCGATATGAGACAATTCTACTATTTATAGGTTGTATATTCATCATACCTGCATTATTTTTCAATGTGGAACAAATAACATACTAGACTACACCATGTGCAAATAATTCCACCCGTCATGAGTAGTGGGGTAGAGGTGGATTTTAGATCGTACCCACCAACTCTTACAGAAATATATAAATAGTTATGACATTTTATAATATTCTTAGTTAATTTTTTTTAGAAATCTTAAACTAGAAGTATTAAAATGAAAACTTTGAGCAATTATATAGTGATTAAACTGTATTTTATTTTAGAAAACTATCAACATAAGTTATGATATTGGTGGTTGGTGGGTAATGGCCTAATGGGATAGGTGCGAGGCGAGTACGAAGTATGAAAACATATACCCGTCATGGGTAGTGGGGCCGATACGAGTATGAGAATTGCTTGGTGGGTACGAGTACGGGGGGACCTATATCCACCGTCCCCCCTCCCAACACCGATATCCCTATTTGGGACTCAATAGGTGGTAAAATACAAAATACACTTGATTTTATATTAATGATTTTGCACCTCGAGATACTCGTAGAACCATTTTTTTTATTATTATAATCCACCTTTTGTAAACAACGGAGTTTTTATAAAATTGCTACCGTATCTTTTAAAAAATATTATGCCTTATTTGTTTTTTAAATGGGGCCAGTCTATTATTCTGCCTAGGGACATAAAAAACTAGGACCGAGCCTTCTAGTATCGCTATTATTTCACAAACCGCCCTTTTCAGAGCAAAAACAAATAAAGTTAAGTTGCTAATACTTTACTTAAACACGTTCCATAAATACAAAAATATCAAATCGTCAAAACTATAACAACACAATTTTTAATTTAAGACGAACACTATCCGTCTGAAGCTTAAGACACGTCAAATATATGCCAAATTAGTAAATCACTCCACTTGTTACCTAGAATATATCAAAAGGTTAAGACAGATAATGTCCGTATTAAGCAAGACTTATTATTATAACAAATCAGAATACTATTCTTAACTAATTTTATCTTATATAGCGTAAGAGTAAGATTATTGGTGAGTCTTGAGACAAGACTCACCCAAAAGTCCCAATAATCGACCTAAGTCTGGACAAAGTCTTAAGTCGAGTCTTGGCAATCCAAGACTCAACTTAAGACTCTTGTTGGGTTTTGACACATTTTTTAAGGGAAGATATCCAACGAATAGATTACATGTGCCATATTCTTTTTCCTAACACAATTAGCAAGCACCAAAGTCCAACAAGCTAATGAAAGCAAAATGGACCATGAAAGGAGAATGACAAGCCAAGCATGAAGATTTGTGAAATGGATTGAAATGCAAATGAGAAACCAAAAATGAAGCCCAAAACAAGGAGCCCACAACTCAAGCATAGGATGCTCCTTTGGATGCTCAAGGAATCCCAAAACTATGCAATTAACCGGAGAATTAAGGTGCTTAAAGGCATAGCTTAGGATTCCTTAAGCATTAAATTGAGCAATTAAGCAAAAATACCCGGATTAAGGAAACCCCGATCGGGGTTCCCATTCCCCGATCGGGGTTTGGCTTCTGTGCACACAAGCGTTTCAAGTCCCTCTCCCTATATAAAGGAGAGGGACTTCGACACTTAGGGATATCTTTTTCATACATCTTACACATCATTTTTCATATCTTCTCTCATATCTTTCCTTACATTTCCCTTAGTTTAAGCAAAAATTTTTCTTACTTTCATATTTAGTTAAACATTTAGTTATTACTTTGTTCAAACACTTGGTTACATTTTAAAGTTATATTTCAATCTTTCCATTCAAGCATTTGGGTTATTTGTTCTTCATTCCGAGTTATATTTCTCTATTGTGGTAATCCTAAATCTAGCTTTATGTTAGTATTCACTTCCGTCCTTTACTTTACAGTTCATTTAGTTAATCGTAACACTAGCTAATAAAGTTTTCATTATTATTTACATTAGAATTGTTAGTAGTAATTTCATTCACTTAGTGTAGTACATTTTATTAACAAGTTGTTTTTCTTTATAACTTCATAAGAACCATGCTTATTATATCAAATACTATTAGTTTAATTAACAACATGAGTGAGTAATTTCATTTGTCTAGGGATTAAGGAAGCCATGCATAATTAGTAAGTTGTAAATGTTAAAATAAGGATGAACTAATATTGATAAATTGTTTCTATCACATGCTTGTATTGTTTTGTTAATCTTTGTTATTTGGCCAATTGCATTGATTAAATTTGTTAATTCATTCTACAAGTCGAGAGGCACGGAATCGGATTAGACTAAGCATGTGTAGTAGGACGACTCTAGTCACAACAAAAGTTCTCTAGGACTCGACCTAAGGTTGACACTAATATCGAGATATGAGTGTCTTTAGCCTAAACAATTAACAATATTAAGAATTCCTATGTTTAACATGAGCATTTACGTATTTGCATGAGTGACCCGACTTTCCTAGACTCTTTTAATATTATTTGATTTGCATCATAGTTCGCTAAACATCAAAACTAAACCAACTTTTAAACCGACTTTGATAGTAGTCCATTCATAGCATTTCATAACGAAATTCCCGTCTCCTTGTGTTCGACCCCTCGTACTACATTTATTTGTGTCTAGGGAAATTTATCTTTGCATAGGTGTGCGATATATCCTATCAAATTTTGGCACCGTTGCCGGGGAAACGGTTTTATTTCGTTTCTGATTTGTAGACTTCTATCATTTTTTTTCTTGTCTTTAGGAACAATTGTTCCTTGAGACCGTACTTACAATTTTCTTGAAGATTGTTGCCTTATGCCCAAGTCTTCTCGTGAGGAAGAATTACTTTCACCGGATTCCGAGCCCGAGAAAACCTTTCTTAGAAGACGACGCTTTTGGAAAGAAGTTAAAGACTCCTCTTCTCCCGTACAAGTTGAAAGTGCCAGAAAGTCTTACTTAGACAATCTGGAAAATCTTGAAAAGGAGGAGGTTTCTAGTTCATCATCATCACCACCACCCTCACCAACTAAGAGAATGGTGAAACCTTCCGATCATTCCAATCCCACCGCGGCTATTCTTCCAGCCGGTATCACCACCACTCAAATTACCGCCCCGGAATTCGAGATCAAACCAGCTTTCATTACCCTTGTGGAGAGGAAGCAATTTGGGGAATGTCCTTTGGAGGATCCCAATTTGCATGTGCAAAACGTTTGTGACTATTGCTCCATGATTCGCCAAACGGGTGTCACTCAAGCCCAAATTAGGGAAATACTTTTCCCTTTTTCTTTGAAGGGCAATGCAAAACTTTGGATCAATAACCTTGATCGTACCACCATGGGAGTAACAAATTGGGAGACACTGGCTCTTGCTTTCTATCAAAAGTTTTTTCCACCTGAGAAAACTCAAACTTTGAGGAGCCAAATAACGGGATTCCGTCAACAAGCTCTTGAGAGCTTATATGAAGCTTGAGAGAGGTACAAGGAGCTCCAAAAGCAATGCCCACACCATGGGTTGGATGCTTGGTTCCTTGCCATAACATTTTACAATGGGTGTTATTGTTGGAGCTAGTGTCCTCCACAGTTAGTGTGATAACGTGTATAAATCTCTTACAGGTTCACATGGTATACTTAGTATTCTTATCAGTTGATTAACGTTTATCGATAACGGTTGGCTTGCTAGAAGTTTGACGTTATTGTCATTTTAATGGCGGTGATCAACTGGTCCCTAAAAGTCACACCTAAAGGATGTGTTTGAGAGATATAATTATATGAAAAATATAATCATATTGATGCCTTATATGACTAAAAGGTTAGTCGATGTATATGACTAAAAGGTTAGTCAATGTAATGATGATACGATTATTTAATACGATTAAATAATACTAGCTGAGACGAATTAAATGTTAATTCGTAATGGAATATAAACTGTTATATCTAATTGATGTATATAATGTAATTATTTAATACGATTAAATAATGTTAGCTTAAACGAATTAAATGTTAATTCGTAATTAAATATAAACTGTTATATTTAATTAGCAAATTATATATTATTCGATATTGTCATAATAAATGATGTCAGACCGGTATTAATAAATCGACTGCAAAATGTTGTATAGACTTATTAATATGTGACAACATAAATGACAATAATAATACATAAACATATTATACATTAAATAAATAAAAAGAGGGAAGACTTCTATCTTGACGACTCCACTACTTAAAAACAAGTAAAGAAAAAAAGAGTCCTCTCTTCCCTCCACTACTGAGTTGGACGGTTGAAAAGAGAGAGGAGGAGAGTTTGATATAAACTCTTCTTCTCCATATTCACATCATCACAACTTTTCACAAAATATTATCAGTAATATTGGTTGTCATTCTAGCACAAGAAAAGGCCTTTCTCAGAACATCTTGGGTGCAACGATTAGGACAATATCGATCTCGATATTTGTTCTTAGGCCATATTGCTAGGACCAAAGGTTGATTCTAATCTTTATGCTTTTCGTTTATGACTCGTATTTCATATATTATAATTTCGTTATAATCCTTAAATTTCATGTTGAAATATACCGATATTTCCCACAAGTGGTATCAGAGCCTTGGCTACGAAATTATTTTATATGATTTTTCATAAATGATGAAATATATTAAATTAAAAGTTTTCAGAAAATCTTTTTTAATTCGGCTGAAATTTTTTTTTTTGGTCCGTGTTATTTTTTTTATTTTTGATTCTTGTTTTTATTTTGATTTATTGGTATTGTTGTTTCAATATGTTAAGATGACAATATGATAAATTTGTCGATGTTTTGATTTAATAAGGATTAAATTAAAATGTAGATGGAAATTGTTTTGAATGTTTACGAACATTTGTTTTTGCTATATATTTTCGGTATACATGATGTTAAATTGTTGTTTTGCATCATGATTCATTAATTTTAATGATGTTCAAATCAATTATGATTAGTTGAATATTAAGATAATCGATTTAATCATGATTTAGATATTCATTTTAATTTGTTAAATTGAATCATCTAGTTTGAATCAATGTTTAATAATGATTGAATGTTGATAATTGTACCGATCTTGTAATATTAGCAAACATCATATTATATGTTTAATTTGTAAAAAAAAAAAATCAGGCAGTAGCTGATGAAAAAAAACAAAAATCGGTTTGTTTGTTTTTTTTATTGGCCGAATTTTTTTTAATACATTCTAATGATAATGTATGATTGTTGTTGTGAAAAAGTTCACAATTTTTGGATACCCAATTATTTTAAAAAGGTTTAAAATAATGTTGGATTAATTCATATTATACGATAATATGAATTAAAATTGGATTATGTGTGATTGGAATTATTGTGAGTAATTAAGGAATTGTCACATAATTTTGATCATTTTAAATTAGGTGGTTTGGATAAATTATTCTACATAATTAGGGAATTATGTCTTGAATGATTAATTTATTGTTGATGCATTTTGTTTTGTTGAATGGTTTATTTACGTATTTTTGCAATTGGTTGTAATTTGTATTACCTAGTGTGACCTTAGTTGATTATGTTTTCGTAATGATGGAAACATGATCTTGATGTAATTTTGAGATCTCGAATCTCCTTTTGTTTTCTTTGAAATTATGTTTTTAAATTAGAATGTAAATAGGTTTATATTTTGTAATTTATTAAATGTAATTTTGAGAAGACTCAAGATGGAGATCGGATATCTCACTCTCGCTACATGGACCAAGATGGAACATCAAGACAAGCTTTTCGGGTCCATATTTGGATGGATTCCAAAGTTGTATTTTTGTTCATTTTGGTAGATAGGCCACACTAGGACTTTGTAATTTTACGTATTTTTCGTTCTTGTTGCTTTTCTTCACATGATAGTTAGTGCATCATATTCTGCCTAAACCAAACCACCTACTACTAAAATGCATGAAAATTGACTCATATAGTTTGGATGTTAGTTATCATGGACATAAAGATGTCACACGAATTTAAGCCATCATCTTAGTTTATTCATTCTCGCATGCTAGATATTCGTTCACTTAAAATGAATTAAAATAAAGTTGATGGGATCTTCCTCTAAAAACCTGAAAATTGAGACTAGTCTTTATAGGCCAAACTATTATGAATCCTTTCTTCGTCGGTAGGCATATAGGACCTTACTCTCCATATGACCTTTTCTACGTTGGGTAAGTAGTAAGTGTTGACTTATTTTACCTCAACATTATAATCCGAAGAGTTTCTCGTGATTATGATGGACTATAGATAAAATTTTATCGACCAAGAATTCTAAAGGTAGAATTAGCCAAGAGGTTGGCTTATCAATTTACAGATAATTGAGTCTTGGAATCATTTATATAATTCTTGAGAGAGGTCAATTGTATAAATGCTTGAGTCTTCGCATTAAACAAGTTTTGCACTAGACTTAAATCATATCGATGAGTATGCTTATTATTATATTTTTCTTCTTTTTCGCAGTGTAGAATTCGTCTTATATTGATAATACTGCTATAACAAATGGCTGGCCATAATGATGTCCCTATGCCAAGTGCCACACTTGCACGCGAGTCCTGGCTTAAAACTTTCATGGACCACATGAATCATTCCACGCGACTGAAGAATGACGGGTCCAACTTTGCGGACTGGGAGGCGGCATTACGGAATGCATCCATTACTGACAGCAAGCTCAAGTTCTTGACTGAGCCAATACCGCCAAACCCAGGCCCTAATGCGAGAGCTAACGAGTCATTTGCTTATAATGACTTCGTTATGGAAGCGGGTGCGATAAAGAACGTACTCATCTTTGCAATGGAAACCAATTTGCAAAGACGCTTCATTGCCCAAGGTGCAAATAAGATTTTCACCACGCTCACTAACGAATTCTCAAAAGCACCGAGAATCGTTACTTATGAGCATTCCTGTCGCTTCTTTGAGGCGAAACTCCAGAAGGGCCAACCGGTTAGCCCACACATTCTTGATATGATTGAGAATGTCGAGAAACTGGAGGCACTTGATTGCAAAATCAGTGAGAGCATAGTCATTGACCGTGTGCTTCATTCACTTCATGATGGTTTTTCCCTTTTCAGGGCAAATTACTACATGAATGACATGAGGAAAAGTCCTCATGAGCTACACTCACTTCTCGTACAGACCGAGAAGGATCTGAAATTGAGTGGGAGCATGAAGCAAGATGTTCTCATGATTTCCAACAAGAACAAAGGTAAGGGCAAGGCTCATGGCGACCTAAATGTAGGGAAGCCAAAGTTTAAGAAGTCAGGAAAGGGTAAGAGTGGGCCTGGTGAGACTAGTAGCTCAAAAGGCAAGGCAAAGAGCAAGGACAGTGACATTGAGTGCCACCATTGCCACAAGACTGGGCATTCGAGGAGGAACTGTCCCATGTACCGTGAAGACTAAAAGCAGGCTGCGTCACTCCTGTTGGTATGTCATCATATATTCATATGATTGAGATTAACCATGCAAGTTCCGGAACTTGGGTACTTGATACAAGTTGTGGTTCTCATCTGTGTAATCATTTGCAGGGCCTAAAAAACATCACACCTCTCGCAAAGGGTGATGTGGACTTGCGAGTCGGGAATGAAGCAAAAGTTGCTGCAGTGTCAATGGGAACATACGTAATCCAACTCCCGAGTGGATTTGAGTTGTATTTATATAACTGTTACTATGTACCCAGTTTATCTAAGAACATTATTTCTGTTTTCGTGCTTGAAAAAGACGGTTTTTCATTTTCAATAAAAGACAATAGCTTTATTTTCTCTTTGAATGAAATGATTTATGGCAAAGCAGTTTCCATGAATGGCATTTATATCTAACGACAGACATATTACATCTCTATAATAAGAAAGTAAAGGTTGGTGACAAAGATCAAACTTATCTATGGCATTGTCGTATGGGACACATAAATGAAAAACGTGTAAAGAAGCTCAATGAGAATGGGACTATCTCCCCATTTAATTACGAATCATTTGGCACGTGTGAATCATGTCTTATCGGCAAAATGACTCGAATTTCCTTCAAAGGTGTTGGAATGCGTGCTAATGACCTATTAGGACTCATAAATACTGATGTATGTGGACCCATGTCAATCAACGCAAGAGACGACTATAGATATTTTATCACTTTCACGGATGATTTGAGTAGATACGGATATGTCTACTTAATGAAGTATAAAAGTGAGTCCTTTAAACAGTTTAAGGAATTCCAGAATAACGTTGAGAACCAACTGGGAAGAAAGATTAAAGCACTTCGATCAGATCGTGGTGGCGAATATCTTTCAAATGAGTTTGATCAACACCTTAAAGACTGTGGCATAGTATTACAGTTAACTCCACCTGGAATACCTCAATTAAATGGTGTGTGCGAACGGAGAAATCGAACATTACTTGATATTGTTCGATCCATGATGAGTCACATGGTAGTCCCTGATTCACTATGGGGTTTTGCTCTTTTGTCAGCTGCTCTAATACTTAACCGAAGTCCGTCTAAAGCTGTAGACAAGACTCCATATGAGATATGGAAGGTTTCAGTCCCTAACTTGTCCTTTATTCGGGTTTGGGGCTATGAGGCTTATGTCAAGTGGAGACACGAGGATAATCTCGGCCCGCGATTGGTCAAGACATACTTTATTGGTTATCCAAAAGGAATGTTTGGTCATTACTTCTATTCACCTACCGAACATCGAGGTTTTGTTGCGGCTAGTGCGAAGTTCTTAGAGAAAGAGTTTCTCGAGAACAAGTCAAGTAATAGAACCTTCGATCTGTCGTAGATTCAAGAACCAACAACCGAGCAACCGATGGAGGAAGTTGTTCCTTCAACTTCTGCTACGGTTAATATTCCTCGGGAACCTAGGAGGTCGGGTAGAGTCTCCATTCCTCCAGACAGATACATTGGTATGGTCAAGGAGAATGATAGAGATGACATTTTGCTCCTAGAGAGTAACGAACCCGCTACCTATAAAGGTGTCATGACCTGTTCTAACTCTAAGCTATGGCTTGAAGCCATGCAATCCGAGATGGACTCCATGTATGAGAATGACGTATGGGATCTGGTTAATTTGCCTGATAAGGTACGACCTCCTTAGTGCAAATGGCTTTATAAGATAAAGCATTCTGTAGAAGGACAACCAGACACCTATAAGGCACGACTAGCGGCAAAAGGTTTCACTCAAGTGCAAGGATTGCATTATGATGAAATTTTTGCACCCGTAGTTATGCTGCGTTCCATTCGAATAATCTTAGCGATTGCCGCTTTTCATGACTATGAAATTTGGCATATGGATGTGAAAGCCGCCTTCTTAAACGGTTATTTGGAGGAGGAATTGTACATGATACAACCCGAAGGTTTCATTGATCCTAAAAATCCTAAGAAAGTGTACATGCTTAAGCGTTCCATTTATGGACTTAAGTAAGGTTCTCGGAGTTGGAATCATCGTTTCGACCAGGTGATAAAAGAGAATTGTTTCACTCGATCGGTCGAGGAACCATGCTTGTATGTCAAGTGGAGTGGGAATAAGATTTTCTTCTTGATATTGTATGTTGATGACATACTCTTGATTGGGAATAACATTCCTCTCTTATCTTCGGTAAAAGTATGGTTAAAGAACCATTTCCAGATGAAAGATGTGGGTGAGGCACAACACATATTAGGGATCCGTATCTATAGAGATAGATCACGACGGATGTTATCACTCAGTCAGGAGTCTTATATAGATAAGATTCTTGAAAGGTTCAGCATGACCAACTCCAAGAAGGGGTACCTTCCAATGATTTCTGGGATGCATTTGAGTAAAACTCAGGCACCCAAGACATCGGAAGAGGTCGAGTGCATGAGTCGTGTTCCTTATGCATCAGCCATAGGATCGATAATGTATGCCATGATATGCACACGTCCAGACGTGGCATATGCATTGAGTATGACGAGTCGGTACCAAGGCAATCCAGGTGAAACACACTGGATGACTGTTAAAAACATCCTTAAGTACTTACGAAGGACTAAGGATTGGGTATTGACTTATGGAGGAGATACTAAGCTATGCGCAATCGGTTACGCGGATGCTAGCTTCCAAACGGATCGAGATGACTCGAAGTCTCAGTCTGGATTCGTCTTTACTCTTAATGGCGCTGCGGTCAGTTGGAAAAGTTCCAAACAGAGTGTTATAGCAGATTCTACAACTGAGTCCGAGTACTATGCCGCTTCGGAAGCTGCAAAGGAAGCTAGATGGATGCGTCAGTTCTTACAAGGACTAACTGTAGTTCCTAGTTCAAATGACCCAATCACCATCTATTGTGATAATAGAGGTGCCATCTTCCAAGCTAAGGAGCCTAAGTCTAGCAACAAGTCTAGACATGTACTTCGGAAGGCTCACATGATCCGATATTACGTCGAGCAAAAGGATATAGTGATAGACAAGATTGCTTCGGATGACAACATCGCGGACCCTCTCACTAAACCATTAAAATATGATAAGCATGAAGGGCACGTTATTTCCATGGGAATTAAACGTGTTCCTGAGTTGTAGTAGTTGTTTATATGGATTAGATAAATGTCTCTTTTTCATATACTATTCATAACATCATCGTATTGTTTTATATTTTGTTTTTCATGTGGATTGTACAACAACATTGAACGCCACAAAGTGACTGAATTACATTATATTTGGTTTGGTCCGTAATCGCCCACATGAGCTGATAACTCTGGTAATTATTTTGTGAAGTTGATTGATGGTGGGTTCAACGAGTCATAAGTCAAACGGTTGACTGATCGATCACGGATACGAGTTATAAAGATACCTCGTAGGACATCGTGACAACGTTATGGAGTCCTAAATGTTTAAAAAAATTCGGTGCCAGGTCGTGGATTGGACGTCCATAGTGTTCCTAGAGTCGATTCTTTTGACTATCGACTGTCTCTTGAGATTAAGGCAGTTTTTGGGTGACTTTGGTTTCTTTCTCATGGTCGACCGTAACAGGAGTCTAAGCAGATTTTTACTGGGTCATTTCATACTGTGCTTGTATATGCAAGATTTGAGTTGAAGAAAATATCCAACCTTATCGGGTTTTGTTATTTCTCAGGGCCACTCGAAGAGTTGTAACTGAAATGCATGGCCATGCTCGAATAATGATTCGTTTATCAGTTAAGTTACTCTCTAGTCGGGAAAACCACTCTTGATATTGATCACTTGTAAAATACGACCTTTGTGAATACGGACTTTGCAAATTGTTTTACATTGAGTGGGAGAAATTTTGGATATGAGAATCGGTTATCGCACAAACACTTGTGAGGACAAGTGGGAGATTGTTGGAGCTAGTGTCCTCCACAGTTAGTGTGATAACGTGTATAAATCTCGTACAGGTTCACAGGGTATACCTAGTATTCTTATCAGTTGATTAACGTTTATCGATAACGGTTGGCTTGCTAGAAGTTTGACGTTATTGTCATTTTAATGGGGGTGATCAACTGATCCCTAAAAGTCACACCTAAAGGATGTGTGAGAGATATGATTATATGAAAAATATAATCATATTGATGCCTTATATGACTAAAAGGTTAATCGATTTATATGACTAAAAGGTTAGTCAATGTAATTATGATACTATTATTTAATACGATTAAATAATACTAGCTGAGACGAATTAAATTTTAATTCGTAATTGAATATAAACTGTTATATCTAATTGATGTATATAATGTAATTATTTAATACGATTAAATAATGTAAGCTTAAAAGAATTAAATGTTAATTCATAATTAAATATAAACTGTTATATTTAATTAGCAAATTATAAATATACGATATTTATGGTTGACGTATATATTATACGATATTGTCATAATAAATGATGTCAGACCGGTATTAATAAATCGACTACAAGATGTTGTATGGACTTATTAATATGTGACAACATAAATGACAATAATGATACATACACATTTTATACATTAAAAAAAAAAGAGAAAAGACTCCTATCTTGACTCCACTACCTAAAACTAGGGGTGGCAATCGGGTCAGTCGGGTCGGGTTTGGGTCAGGTCATATCGGGTTCGGGTCGTATCGGGTTCGGGTCATATCGGGTCAGACAACCCTTTCGGGTCGGGTCGGGTTGGGTTCAGGTCATTATCGGGTCGGGTCATTTTCGGGTCAAATGATACATCGGGTCGGGTCGGGTTTGGGTCGGGTCGTAATCGGGTCCGGTTATTTTTTCGCAATATGTCAATATTTTTCCATTAAATCTAGTTTTAAATTATTATTTGGTTTAATTAATTCATTATTAAGTCAAACATATCAATTTAAACAATAAATCACTTTCATTTTGATCATTATTAAGGTTAATAATTGTCAGGGCGTCAATTTAATCGGGTCAATATCGGGTCGGGTCAATGTCGGGTCGGGTCTGGGTCGGGTCCGGGTCACTGATTTTCGGGTCGTCAACGGGTTACGGGTCGTCATCGGGTCGGGGTCGGGTCGGTTTCGGGTTGCAGTATTCTCGGGTCGGGTCGGGTCGGGTCGGTTTTGCTCCGGTTTCGGGTCGGGTCAGACTTGCCAGCTCTACCTAAAACAAGTAGAGAAAAAAGAGTCCTCTTCTTCCTCCACTTGTGTTGGACGGTCCAAATAGGAGAGGAGGAGAGTTTTATATAAACTCTTCTTCTCTACTTTCTCATCATCACAATTACTTTCACAAAAATTATCAGTAATTTTTGGTGTTCATTCTAGCACAAGCAAAGGCATTTCTCAGAGCATCTTGGATGCAACAATTAGGAGAATATCGATCTCGATATTTGTTCTTAGGCCATATTGCTAGGACCAAAGGTTGATTCTAATCTTTATACTTTTCGTTTATGACTCGTATTTCATATATTATAATTTCGTTATAATCCTTAAATTTCATGTTGAAATATACCGATATTTCCCACAGCCGAATCCCGAAGAATTCTTGATTCCGCCAACAATGGGCATTTTCAAGAAATTGACACGGATATTGCTCATGCCACCATTGAATCCATGGCGATCCACGATGCCCAATATGTTAATTCTCGGAGTGCACCCATCCAAGGAGGAGAGGTAGTTGCCGACACTAGCATCTTGAAGAATCAAATCCTTTTGCTCCAAGAAAAGTTGGAGGCTCAACAGGCGGTTCATCAACTCAATGACGTGTCTTCTACTAGTCAAATTGTTGTTTGCGAAAGTTGTGGAGGTGCGGGTCATTTCTCCAATGTATGCCAAGCTACTATGGAAGAGGTATGTGCTTTTCAAACTTTTAAACAAAGTTCTTATCCACCGGGTACCTTTTTCAATACTTACAACCCGATACAAAAGCAACAATGTGCTCAATTCTCAACCCCAACAGAATTTTGTGCCTCAAGCTCAACAAAATGACTTTGTCCCACAACAAAGATTCAATTTTCCACCGGGCTATCAAAATCAAAACTACCAACAAAGACCACCCATCCAAAACTCCCAACCAACCCAAGTTCGACCACCCCAAAATTTCCAACAAAACTATCAAGAACTCATGTTCTTGGTAGTGCAATTGGCTAAGACTCAATCGGAAATGTTGGCTCAATTTCAAAAGAATGATCAAAGTCATGGTTCCGCAATCAAAATGCTAGAGCAACAAATGGCTCAACTAGCCACTTCTAGCTCTAAAAGAAGACCGGGTCAATTACCACCTCAAGGTGAGAAACAAAATGATACTCTCAATGCAATCACCTTGAGAAGTGGTACAAAGTATGATGGGCCACCCATGCCTAAAGATGAGGAGGTGCTTGTTGAGTTGGAGGTTTCCCCTAGTAGTAAGAAAGATGAGGTTATGCCCGAGAAGGTGGATGGTCCTATTGTGGTTGAGCAAGTTAAAGATGTGGAGGATGCTCCTCCAAACAAGGTTGTTGATGTGACACCCTCAAATTTGCGGAAAGAAAAAAAATTATTTAAATACATAAAAGATAAGAATACATAACAAAGGTGTCTGAAATAAAAAGGTTCATTACAAAACGGAAATAATATTATACAAAAGAAATATACAAGACGGGAGACATATCTCCCGTATAAATACGGAAATAAAAAGAGTATATAATAATATACAATCTAAGAAACCGAATATAGGCCAAGGTCAAATACTTCGCTCGCTAGCTCGTCAATGTACCCCAAATATGCATCACCACCTGTTCGACCGCATTAAATATAAACACGGAAGCCACAGTCAGTGGGGAGTAACTCCGAGTTCTCCCAGCCACGAAATGTCGAGTTTACTTAAACATGAATAACATAAAAGCAATGTATATGGAAAATACAAAACCGTAACATATATGATATGCTTTTCATGTTATGAAACAATTAACTAACATATAACCTAACATATGAAAGCTATCATGTGAATCTGATAATAATTTATAATACGAGGTAGGGAAGCTGGTATGCTAGCTCAGAGGTTACCTTTAACATGGCCATGATACACTCAAACCCTAATCAAACATAATATCATGTGAATCAGTTAACAACCGGTAATCCAAACTCTATCAACCTTAGCCGGCTTGAATCTCACCTTCTAAGATTCATAGAATCATCAAACATGAAAGACCAATACGTCTAGAAACAGGCATAAGTTCTTAGTACGGCCAATAGTCGACTTCTGTAACTCGAGGCTATACCACAAGGTAGGAAAACATCCTAGTCCTAGACTGATCAGACCTAGCGACAACAGCTATTCCGTTCCCCGTCCCATGACATAACCGTCTATGAGAAAATCTACTAGGCGACCCCCTAAGCAGAGATGGCTAGTACTTAAGCTGGCTCCAGTCCCAAAACGGATCAGGCAGCCATGCCCCGACTTGGATATAAACCCACCAAGCCGAGACACAAAAGCTATCAAGCGGCAAACTCCGTATGCTCGTTAAAGATAGTACGGGCCTATCAATGTCATGGTCCAAGCTAATCATTTAGAATTAGAATGGTCAAGACGCCATATATCCATAATTCTCTATGGGTACTTAGTCAACACGACACCAACCATATATCAAACCCGTCAGGGTATAATAACATTCTATATGTGGATCAATTGCATATAAATCATAATCAAATATCATATCGCTCATATCTACTAAGGCTAATTCATTAATTAAATACAACTTACTTGAAGACAAATCCACGACCCGAGTCCCGCGACGGGTCATCAGTCAAAACGGGGCTGACTAGATCTTAGTTTGACCAAACCCGTTTGGTCAAACCGGCTAGAACCAGAGTCTTTACCACATAGACTTGATCATAAAAATCATCATATTCATTACATGTTATTTTATTAAAACTTCTAACATGTGAATTATTTAATCTTACTAAAACCCGCTTGACTTAAAGGATATCAATTAAAACTATAATCTCGTATTATAATTTTTAACATGTGAGAAATAATAATTTTATGAAAAATCTTTTTAATTAAATATTTTACTTATTAACATTTCCCACTTGCTAAATATTACCAAACACGATAAATTAACACTAAACTCAAAAACCGTCACAAGTCCAACAAGGTGACTTTTGGGCTGATTTGGGCCGGACCAAACATGGGCCTGGACTGGCCCACGAGCTGTTTGGGCTGTTTTGGGTTTTCTTATCGACTTTACTAAAACCGTTTCCTAATATTTCCCGCATGCTTTAACATATTTAAAACCCGTCGAAACAACAACAAAACAATCAAACATCGACACAACTCAAATACCAAAACCCGGACCCACCATGGACCAACCCAGACCGGTCTGGACCGGGCCTGAACCGGCCTGAACCGGCTGGTTTGGGTCCGGTTTACACGGCCATCTCCACGGTTCAAACAACAAACAACACCAAATTAATTCCAACATGTTTTAATTATCAAACAACCATTTTAACAACCATCCTTACAAAAATCATTATTATGAATAATCATCCCAATTCATCAAGAACACTAAACATATTAAAAATTTCCTACAACA
Source organism: Heliosperma pusillum (assembly GCA_022085475.1). Classification (NCBI taxonomy): domain Eukaryota; kingdom Viridiplantae; phylum Streptophyta; class Magnoliopsida; order Caryophyllales; family Caryophyllaceae; genus Heliosperma; species Heliosperma pusillum. The sequence goes on along the minus strand of JAIUZE010045737.1, from coordinate 140,857 downwards.
TAAAAATCATACTACTTATCATGTTACTCCTAAAAATCCATAAATCATAATAACATGAACCAAACCAAAAGATGAACCAAAAACAAAAGAAACAAAAGCAACAAAGGCTATGTAACTTAAATCGTCGAGTAACTCGGAATCGTTACCTTAGCTAGCAAAACCAATTAGCACCAAAATAAGAAGTATAAACTAAGAAACCCGTCTACTAATCTTCACCCAAAATATACGAGTCACCAAACTCGTCTTCAAAATCTTACCCTATAAGAAATGACAAGAATAATATTGTTAGACTTAAAACTTGATTTTCCATAATTAAAGTGTTGAAAACGATTTTGTCGGAATTGAAAATAAACCGTACTTGAAGATGGAAAGCGAAGAGGAGATTCTAGAGATATAAGTTAGGACGGATTTGAATAAGAAATGAAGGTTTTATGATGATTTTGCTCAAGAACGATGAAGAAAGGATGAATAACGAGAGACGCTCAAGACCGATTAAAGACCGTGTTATTTAGATCTATTTGATTATTGTAAAAGGAAAGTGTTGGTGAGTAATGTTGATGAGGGAGCCGTGTAAATATAGAGGGAGTATGGAGTCGGGTTTTGAAATTGTTGTTACGGAATTGACTCGGGTTTTATTATTATAATAAGATAATTAATTAGATATTAAGTTAATTAAATTAAATATATAGATATTATGTTATATTAATGAAAAGAAATGAAAATATCAAGGCCTAAGAGAGGAAAAGGAGCCGTGACACATGAGAGGAATCGGATCTGTTTTGTAAACGGTTTTGCGAAATTTTCGTTGACAGATCGATAAAGTTATAAATATCTTAGATATTATTATTAGTTTAATCATATTAATTCAAAATATCTAAAGTGAGTGGAAAAAGGTGACATGGGCGTGTGACTCATGCCAAAGTCGGGTTTCGGGGTTGTTTCGGGATTTACGATGACTCGGGAATAGTTAAATGATGCTCGGGTTTAAACCGTAAAACCTTATTATAAATTCCGAATAAATTCAAAATAATTTTATTAAATTATCATAAATTCTAATAAATCTAAAAAAAAATAAATTAAAAATATTATTTTTTTAAATAAAATTTCGGTCTTCAAAATTACAAGGCGAGTCGGAAAAAGTCAACGAAAGTCAAAGTTGACTTAAAAATCAAGAAAAGTCAAAGATGACTTAAAAGTCAAGAAAAGGTTATGACGACTTAAAAGTCAAGAAAAGTCAATGACGACTTTAAAAAGTCAAGAAAAGTCAAAGACGACTTAAAAGTCAAGAAAAGTCAAAGATGACTAAAAACGGGATTTTCATGAAATCTCTCAGAACTTCCAAATACGAACTCGGAATTTCAAAATACGACTCGAAACAATAAATTCTATTTTAAAAACTTAAGTCTGCTGAAAAGTGTTAGTAAATATTTTTACTAGAAAAATTGGGTACTTTCCGGGTTGTTACACCTGCCCCCTGCATGACTTTCACAGGCCCACTGTGGAGGGCATGCAAAATAGCCTGGGACTCCTGTTCGTCGTTCCCCCTGCTGAGGAGGAACTGTTCCTGCAGCTACTGTATGTTGGTTAACTTTCAGGCGTTCCTTCTGTCTCCTTGCTGGAGGATATACACTCCTTAGGACCTACCTGAACACTGGAAGTACATTTGTGGGAGTTGCCCCCAGGTTACACATCAACACCATGTTGGATCTGCAGGCAGCGTGACCTGTTCTGCATGCTGCAGGAACAACGACTTAATCTGCTGACAGAGTAGCAGATTCTGCAGCCTAAGTGGCACCTCGTGCTTGTAGGGGAACTCCTGACCGTCCTGCAGGAATATTGTTGCTAGGGTTGGCCGTTGGCTTAGCCAACGGCCCTCCGACGATCAAGTCAGTAGCTATTAAAAAATATAAAGAAGGTAATGAATTTAATAAGTTACAACCTACCTCAGGTGTACCACATATGCTTATGGACATGTGTCCTCTTCTAATCTAATTGTTGCCATTGCCCTTACTTGTACATCCTCGAAGGTATTGCATGGGTACCTTGTCAATTCTTTGTAAAGGCTGGAGTTTGGGAGTAACCCTTGCCTGAAGGCCTCAATCGCGGTGGGAATATAACATCCAGGAATGTGTACCTTCTCCGTATTAAACCTGCACATATATTCTCGAGTAGGCTCATCATACCTTTGAATAACGCGATAGAGGTCGCTTGTCTGCTTCTTTGGCTTACGGATACTAGCGAACTGTTGGTTGAATGCATTGACTAAGTCCGCGAAAGATGCCAAAGATCTATTCGGTAGATTGACGAACCACTGCAGTGCTGCCCCCGCTAAGGTGGACCCAAAGACTTTGCACATGCATGACTCTTTCAGGGGTCCTGTGGCTGTTACAACCATCATCTTCTGTTTGTATTGGTTGATATGATCTGACGGGTCGTCGGTCCCATCGTATAACGTCATTGTGGGTTGCTTGAATCCTTTAGGCACATTGATAAGAGCTATGTCGTCCACGAAAGGAGAGTCTGCGTAACTCTGCAGGGCTGCTCTCTCAATGGGGCGCGGCATGCCAGGTATTTTTTTGATCATTTCTCTGAGTTCCTGGAGCTGTTGTTCCACCTGTCCGCCTGTTCCTGCAGAAGGGTTAGAGACAGGCGGAACAAAGCCAAAGGGATTACCTCCTGGCGTTGTTCCTGCAGGGGCCTGCTCCACGGAGTAGGGCTGGCTAGCAAAGATACTGGACAGAGGGGCTGCATTGGTGATAGACCTGAACTGCTCATTCGGTACCTGCTGGCTGGAGGTACCTGTAACAGAGAAGGAGTTAGCCCCAAGAGAACAACTAGACAGAATGTTACCTGGGGTAGCCTGCATGCTGGTCAACATGGGAGAATAATTGGGTGTTAAGCCTCCAAGATTCTGTCTTGTAACCAACTCAGGGGGACTGTGCTGTCCTGGTCCTCCACAAACTGCTGACTCCTGGAGCGTGTAGGATACTGGAACCATCGCCTGGACGCTCTGCAGGATGGGTGATGAGGGGGTACCATGTCTTCTATCCTTGCCTTCAAATCCAAGTTGTCTTTATGCAAGTTTTCTAGGGCTTTGTGCAGGGTGTTCATTTCCTTTAGGATGACCTGCAGAGTATTTGAATCTGGTGGAGTTGGACTGGGGTGCCTGAGGATTCCTCCAGATAGGCTGCTCTGGACCTGCACTCCTGTGCTGAAATTCCCTGCTGGTGTACCCTCTGCCGGTACCATACTGGGGGTTCCTGGTGGATTCGTCGTTCCTTCTCTGGCAGATCCTGGAAGAACCATGGTGGCTAGGTCTGCAGAATTATGGCAGCAGGTACTGAGCAGGCACGTAGCAGGAACGTAGCAGGTAGACTATTGACTAGACGATAGTTGGGCTATAGAAATCGATCACTTTGCCCCACGGTGGGCGCCAAATTGTTTTGGTAAAAAATTACCCAAACCTATTAATTCGTTCGTTGACGGGTCAAAATGATCTACTCTTTTTAGCCTAAAAAAAGGGGTTAATTTATATGTGATTTGTGACGGAATACGGATGGAAAATAAGCAAAAGTAATGGCGAAAATAACAATAAATGTAGAGTAATGGAAAAAGGACACACAAAAATGGTGACGCGGAAACCCAAATCGGGAAAAACCGCGGGGGGAGTCGGAATCCCGCCAAATATTGCACTAAGTTTTGTTAATGAAGATGTGAGTAAGAACTAGAAAAATAAATACAATAGGCAGTGGAGTTTTTTAATAACAATGGGGGTTGTATTTCGTGGGGGTGATGTAGAAATTGGATTAGACATGGTGTTGAATAGGTTGTTCCTCTTCTGCCTTGGATCTCTTGTATTTATAAGCCTCCAAAACCCTAATGCCTTCAAAACCCTAATTTATTTCTGCCGTTATCCTCCTGAAAATCCTCCTGAAAATCCTCAACTCCCCTACTTTCAAGGATTTCGTTATCTGACTGATTTCTGTTCTTCCTGACAGGATCCTGACAGGAGGTTGTCGAGATCCTGACAGGAGGCTGAGTTCGTGCTACTTCGTTTTGCCTGCCAAGTCAAAGTCAACCTCCCTGCTTTCAAGGGATCAGTTATTGACTGGTTCATGTTCCTCCTGGCAGGAGGAACGTTCCTCCTGGCGTTCCTCCTGACAGGAGGCTGGATTTATGTTCCTCCTGGCGTTCCTCCTGGCAGGAGGCTGGATTTGCGTCACTCTGTTCCGCCTGTTAAGTCTCATATTCTTCCTCAACTGCTCCTAAATTCTAGGAAGCTGTTGTTGACTTGTTCCAGCTGCTGTTATAGTCCCTTCCTTTGACCCGTTCCTGCTCAGCGTTCTCCCTGGATGCTCTCCTGTTCTTTCTCAACTATTCCTCTTTTTGGGGAGTTAGTTTGTTGACCTTTTCTCTCCATGTCATCAGTCCACTCCCTCCATGATGGACCACTCTTTAAGATGCCACATATTCAAGTAGAAAAATTGTAAATTTTGGCTATAACAGATATGAATATCTAATTTTTTGATTTTTCTAGTTTGGATATCCTATTTGTACTAGTACGACAGTGGTGATGATAATATTGGATTTGTTAACTTAATCTATACAAATTATAAAACCTTACACTAACACACAATATAAAGACTTAAATTAACTTAAACACAAGCCTTGATTCATAGATAATGTGGAAACTTCATCAGTGCAACCATTAGAAATATTGCCATGCTTCATCTCGCTTATGGCGCGCCATCATAGTCATCCACCGTCGTCCTCTAAATCAATATATTCAATAGATCAGCCACCATAGATATTAGGAAGATTATGGCTTATCTTTTTTGTTAATCGATGAAGATTAATGGAGCGAGTTTGATAAGTTCTTAGATGGAAAAATGGTGAACAAAAATGGAGAATGAAGAAGTTTGATGGAGGAAGAGTAGTGGAAAGTTATATGGTAAACGGCTACCTAAAGAACCAACCATCACAAGCTTGTGAACTCTTATAGCCCCCTCCCACTTGCATCCTACTTGCTCCTTGAGAGAGGTCATACGCTTGTAACATAATGACTGTCACCAATTAGAATTTGTAAAACAATATAGAACCGGGTGGCCTATTTTAATAAAAGTTGATGTGATCCGATCTGTCTTATTTTACAAGAAGAATAGTGTCACCTTAAATACTCCCTCCGATCCAGATCAATGGTAACACTTACCATAAACGGACGATCCACACCAATGGTAACATACCTTATTTGGCACACAACATTACTATGTTATCCTTATTCCCATTTGATATTTACACAAAATGCCATTATATGGCCCACCTATCAACCCCACAATTAAACCCATAATTACATACCCCACCTACTTTTTCCCTTTCTACCCCTCCTTTTTCCACCTTTTCTTAAATACTCCAATTTCCACCATGTTACCATTGGTGTGGATCGGAGGGAGTAAGTATTTGTAAATTATTATACGCTTAGATCTTTAACTTAATCATTTTATCCAATAACATCATCCCATACACGCATTATTATTCCTGTGGGGTATATTAAACATGGGGAAACAGATGTTAATTTTTCTGCTATCATTTAGAATTGACGAGTGTATTAATTCCAATTACTTGCAATTGATGCCTTCCTTTGTAATGTGGGGAAAATGAAGAAAAGAGGAATTGTGTGAGAATTGAGATCGGCCAACAGGGGTGACATGCATTATGCCGTCTCTGCAATTACAATCCTGAGAGTTGAAACTAAAATATACACAGACCCGGTTCCTGCTAAATCAGTTACATAGTCATTTCTCTCGGCTGTCACTTGACTGTACATCCACGTTAGCTGGCCTCCGAACCTGCATTCCCACAAACCAACATTTATCAAAACCACATATTTCTCACCTCGATTAACCGAGACATGGGACATGGTGCCCACGATGTAAAGATAGATAGTCCTGAATCATCAAACAACTTAATATAAGTAGTTCTCAAGTCTAAGGGTTTTGCTGTGAAGTTTTAACTGGAAAACTTTACTTTGCATCCTCGCCATGTCTACCGCACTTACCATATGTCAGTCTCACTCAAAACATTGCCAAACCATATTGTCGTAGTAACGCATTGAAAATCTCTCCAAAATATCTATACTTAACTTTTCAGCCCCTTATTATATCCTTAGGGGTAAGATCTGTAAGAAACAATGAACTGTCACTGAGTTCCTACCGAATTGCTTTTTCTAGATGAGCATCTTTGGTGCTAACCACACAAAACTTCACGATAAAGTCAACAAACATTATTACTTCCTCCATCCCATTTATATTGTCGTCTTCATTTATATTGTTTTTAACCGTTGTATTCCTCATTTAATAACAGAGTTGATGGCTTGGTTAGGATACACATCATTTTCCAAAACCATATCAATAGAATAAGAAGCATTCACTTAACAGAACACGCGAATAATGGAATGTTCAGGGAAAAGCACATAAAAAAGTGCACATTCTATTTAATACGTGTCTTCTATCAAGGAGTCGATGACTTTAAGTTTCAAGATGACATTATATTTTGATAGAAGACACATATCAAACACTTCGAGAATCCCCTAGAAATTCCGTAGCATTGTATTTTGCCTTTTTGACAATGCATGTAACCAAAACAATAATTAGAAATAGATAGATGCGAGCAAACAAGTACAAGCGCATAGCAGGAGAGCAACTCCCCGTCCCCTTCCGCACAAGGTCTATGTATATTCCTCATAAAATGTACTCGTACATGTTACTCAAAGAAACCAGCTTAAAAATGAAGACTAAAACAAAAACGAATAAAAACAAAGCAAATAAAATGCATGCTTATATAGAGAATCAAATTTAGCGAAGAATAAAAATGACAAGACTAAATCTCTAATTTGGGAATGCTGATTACCTCGAACGCTAATGAAATGTGAACTCCGTTCAAAATGCCTGAAAATGGCGCAATTGAAGAGCGTGACTAACTAACACCCCTGCTACAGAATCCTCAGCACTTCAAGTAGATCAGCAGGCTCCTCCCCTTCTCCAACAATCTGAAATAAATGAAGCTTCAATACATCAGTGAATGGCAAAAGAAAGTATTGTCATTAGCATAAAATTTAAAACAACGCTCTTCGTTTCATCTATATAGAGTCCATCCTTTCTAGTTTGACTTTGAACTCCACACTATCTAATACTCATTTTAACAAATGAGACTACAGCCATATAGGATTATAACTATATCACCTTCAATTCAAGTTTCAAGAATAGTTCGACAAATGCAAATTTGTTTGCAACCTCTTGGTAAAATATTTTGGTAACCTGCCACGAACTTTCAGGAGAATTAGCATTGAATATTTGTACAACATCATTACCGCAGTGCCTGGGGGGTTGGAGGGGACAATTTACAACAGTATCAAATTTTACAAGGCGAGATGCTTGATCACATATATACGCTATGTTGCTCCGATATCTGAGACATTACTCAAGAAAATTGGCAAGAAAGTCGTTCCCAACCTTAACTAATCAGATACTTCTCCGGGAAGTGTAAAAAATGGGAGGCCCACGTGAAAGAAGTAGAGAAAAAGATTGAGCAAGGAGCATGTGTCGGATATTTAATGAGTTTGTCTTTTATCTAACATCTCCCTATTCAAGTGCATAGATATACTTTTGAAGATATGTCTAGCCACAAATATCCTCATTTTCTAATATGTCCCGAGTCAAAAAATGTCTTGCTGAATACGGCACTTGGTTATGTACCTACTACCATTGTCCTCTTGAACACGAGTCCAAGTAACAGACTATCTCTTATGCTTTGTACTGCCCTAGTTATTTTTGGGAAAAAAAATTAAGCATGTGAGTGGGTCTCACCAATAAACAAGTATCATTTTACAAATAAAGAAAATGCATAAAATAGAAATGAGGAAATTCAAAGATTAGGCAAAATTAGAAAATCGGACAATTCCAACAATCAGAACTTTGACCAACATTTATTCACAGTATACGCAAGGTACACCTTTCTAAAATGACATGATTTATACCTGCTTTCAAAAATCAAAAACCACTTAGTTTACATTGTAATTTGAACATATAACTGACTAAATTATATGGTCAATGTTGACATCGATTGACCATCAAAGTTGAGTACATAAAATATAAATGGATGGCAGTATGTTCTTACTTCTGCCATATCATTACTTACTATCATCCCTTTGTGCTTCTCTAGTAAGAAAATATACACCAATATTCCCTTGTGAGAATTGTAAGTTGAGTGAGATTGAACGTTTTCAAAAAAAAATGAGATTGAGACGAAATTAGCGTGGGAGAGTTCATTAAGTTTCCTAGGAGAAGGGAGAGCCCTTGAATGCAAGAAGAAAAACGATACGACACACTCCCTCTTGTTCAGCTAGAAGTTTACAATTGCCTTTGGTGCGGATTTTCAGGAAAGCCGTGTGCAAGTGGGTGAGGGCATTTATACATGTTAACTCATGCCAAAAAAAATCTCTTGATAATCAAGCATCTGGCCTGAAGAAGCAGGAAGCCCCAAAATAATTCAAAGGGCTACACATCCTACTTGGTTAAGAGACATAATTTGCTGAAGTAACAGAATTAACACTTCAAGGTCCTAGCTCCAATCACACACAAAACAAGAGACACTCCTTCAAAATAACATCGACATGACATGTTTAACATTGGTGTCCTCCGGTAAATTCTAGCTAAGAAAGCAACAAATATTCATCTAATCTCAAAAAAATGGAAAATGGTATATCTAAATAGAAGTATAAAACCTTGTATATGTAACTACAGAATATTTAATAACTTGAATATTACAACAAATATATGAATCGTACCTTAACATTGGTGTCCTTGGGTAAATTTAATCGAGACACAACATCTGAACCAATTCTCTTCCACTGACTTAAATCTACAGCAGCAACTTTCCCATTCACACGAATCTGACTCTGTTCAAAGCTAAAAGACTTGCCAATCCACAGATATATAGTTGAATCTTTGCCAAGGCATGCAATTCTTGGACCCATCACAAGAAAGGCGGAATGGGAATCAAATTCACATGCTCCTGACACCGAAACCTTCTCGAGATCGGGTAAACTATAAACAGAAGGCTGCTCGGGTTCGCAATTTGCTGAAACCACAGCCACAGCTTCTGTTGACACACTTTTGGTTAAGATTGGGGAGTCATTTTCTCTCTTTACATCACAAACAGTTGGTATGAGAGATTCTTTTTCACAAGGACTATTATTGCAGACAAATTTTGTGGGATCAAGAACCTCATCATAGGAAGCCTTTCTGGAATCTGCAATCATTCCTTGCTTATCTAGCTCAAACGAAATACAGGCGACATCGTTTATGATAGCATCATCTTGTTTATCAACATACAAGTCTAGGGAAGATTCTTCCATCCTTCCATCACCACCCACAACTGGCAACCTCAGGCACTTTGATAAGCTGCCTCTACGCTCTGCGATTGAAAGAGGTGATCTTCTAGATGCTGAATTTGCGGATTTTATAGGCTGTGATCCAAAGTCAACCTCAATGTAGTTTAGATTGTCCGATACACTTGTACAAGTTTTAGACGAAACAAGAGTCAGGTTAGAAAGTGAAGATATGGTTGATGACAGTGACAAGGGTGACTCTAAAGGCGACTCTGAGGAACACTTTGAATTATTACTTGAACCCGAGGAAATGGAGTCTGGAGAAAGGTAAGGAGGCGACGTCGATATAGTTGACGAAGATAGGGAAGAGGGTGACGAAGATGCAGAAAATGGCACCGATATACTATAACTATCTCCACAATGAGTCGGCCTACAATCAGAGAGGAGTTTATTAATAATCAACTTGGGACCTGAAACAAAATCTTTCATATGGCCTGAAGCAAACTTCCGCCTTAAGAGACTCCAACTATTTTCATGTGCAGGTAGGCGTGTTTCATGTTCGACCTCAGATGAGGATACTGGTGGCACAATGCCCCCTTTAATTGCCTTCTCAACGATTTCAAAATCCATATCATAGAGGTCCACTTTCCTCTCCCCAGGCTCTTTTTTAACCAAGAATACTTCACGTTTTACACCATTCGAAGCTTTCTCAATAACGAAATCAGAAAGCATATCCCAAAAGAAGGATGGCTCTTCACCTTCTTTGATTACATGGGTAGGGACCTGAACTCTTTCATACCGCACAATCTGAGAGACAGCCCCTCTTGCCTCTCTTTCAAATATGGCTTCACACTTTTCACCAACCCAAATATAAATGGCAGAGGGTATTTGAATGATAAATGCACCTCTGCTATCAAGAGCTGAAGGAGATGGATCATTCAACATTTTGGGGACAAGATGTAAAGGATCATATGGAGAATGGGGTGCAATCCTATAAACCCTAAGTAATGAGCTTGGACTGAGAGGAACAGCATGCACTCTTTTCTGGCATTGAAGTAGTTGGCAAGCAAAACCCATATTTGGGTCCGCAATACCTCTAGCTTCCTTCACAAACTGAAATGCATCATCAAAGCTTTGACCCTCCCTCCACATCAGATAAGCAATAACTAGTGACGTAGATCGAGATACCCCTTGAAAACAATGGACAAAAACCCTTCCCTTTTGCTCTCTCACATCTTCAAAATAATCAAAAACATCATATAGTATGCTAGTGATATCTTCCGAAGGATTATCCTGAAGCCATAGCGTTCTGTACACAAAATCAGCTTTAAAATACTCGGGGCAAACAAAACCGACACAATTGAGCACATGGGTTATACCATTCTTTTTCAATATGTCCCTATCTTTAGCAACTGCATCACCTCCAAGATATACATGGTCTGCCACTTTAGAGCATTCTTTATCATAGAATGCAATCTTATCCTTCTTCGGAAGTCCCCCATTCTTATCTGAACTTCTTTGAATAGCAGACATATCAAGCTTCAACCTCTCTCCACCCTTATTAACATCCCTACCACTAGGGGTGGGCGGCGCAGGCCATTCTCCTAAATCATCAGAACCGGCCTTCGGCCACTCATCCAAGCTTCTTCGAGTAATCGATAGTGGCTGCAATGGCGGCAAGCACGACCTAGCCTTGCAATTTTGTTGCGAACGAGGGGTTAATGGCGCAGGAAATCTACGTCCAACAATGCCATTGTTCAACAAGTTCCCATTTGAATCAACGTTATCATTATCATCGATACCAGGGTTATGCCCAGCTGTCCTGGATGAAGACCAGGAAGCAGACCTCCAAAATTTTTTCGGGGAATCACTTGAAAACTGATACTGACCCCAAGAACTGGAAGCATCCTCTTTACCTACCATAACCACAGTCCTCCTTGATTTTACGGCACGAGCCTAAAACTACACCCCAGGTTTCCAACACTACTCAGTCACATTCCAATCAAAAATATTTGATGGATATCAACTAAAATCACTTGCCACACAAAAGTATACCTTCAAAAACTACAAATCCAGGATTTCTAAATCCAAACTCTAACCTGAAATATTTAAGTGAACCAGGAATCACAAATCCACGTCTTATAAACTTAGAAACTGAAATATAGAGAATACCCCTAAATCTAGTAACATACTAAAGCACAAATCTTTTCATGTCACACCACTTAATAAAAAACATTGATAAATCAAAGCAGCAAATGGGTATTCTAGGGTTTGTTAAATAGTAAGATAAAAACAAAGGAAAACATTAAAAATCCCAGATTTAGAACTTACAGTGAGTGATGAAAGCGGAAAAGAGTGTGAGAGTGATTTAAGTGTAGAATGGTGTATGTGTATGTTTGCTTCACGACTCACGAGAGAGAAAGACAGAAAGAGAAAGGCGAGTGTACAAGTCTTATTCACGCACTCAGACGACCAATACATAATTACATATTAAGAATATTAACTAATTAATTAATTAATTAATTAATTAATAGTGTATTTAACTAGTTTTATACTTTTATCTCTGTCTTAAACTGAAATAAAAATGAGAGATTTGTAGGGCCAGGGCAAGGCACAAGGGTTCACTCTATAGTAGTAGTAGATGGCAACGGGTTGGGTATGGGTCGGGTCTGGCAAGACCCATACCCATACCCGCATCCGCACCCTTGGACCCAGACCCGACCCATATCCGTATGGGTATGAAATTGTTAGACCCATACCCATACCCATCGGGATGGGTATGGGTTGGGTCCGGGTCTACCCACGGGTCTAGTATTTTAGCTAGCTTGTACTGTTCTCCACTTCTCATGTTTACTATTGTAGTGTCATATGTTTCATACATCAACTAAAATACAAGGGCCTATTTCAATTGGCATTCTGGTAAAATCTTCCGACTTGAGGCATGAAATCAATGCCACTTTTCTTTTCATTTTCAATACTCCCTCACTGACTTACATAATAATAGTTTCCACAAGTATTTTGCGGGTCTACGGGTTGGGTATGGGTCTCACAACTAAGACCCAAACCCAAACCCGATTTATTTTTATGAAACTCATACCCGACCCATACCCAACGGGTCTGAAAAATTAAGATCCAAACCCGACCCATAAGAGTCCGACCCGACGGGTTTGGGTCGGGTCTTGGACCCACTGCCATCCCTACTCTATACCCACAAAAAGGGATCATATATTTGAAGGGTGAAAGGGTCCAAATGTTTGTAGGAGGTATTTTGTACTTCAACTAAAGTTTTATTGGATTCTCTTTTTGTTTGTCTTACTCTCTTTTGTTTCAGTAGGTCTTGCTTAAGACGGGTCGGATCTTACGACGGGTATTTTGTGAGAGGAAATGGGTAGAGGGGACAAGGTGGGCAACCCCATGTGCTTCTCCACTCACCCTTGATGGGTATTTTGTGAGAGAATATGGTATCCGTCTTAAGCTTAAGACGGATACCTCCGTTTTAAATAAGAATTTGTGCTTTTGTTTTCATGATCCATCTATTGTGAGAAAAGAACATAAACAATGATGACGATAATTAATTTTTCACAAATTCATGTTTCAGCCGGTCAATTTTGTCTGAAATAAATAAAACGAGATTTTATGAAAATTTTATGGTAAAATATAATCACAATAATTCAGTCAGTGTTAGAATTTATGATAACTTGTTTTCTAAAATGGGTCACATTTGGCCGTAAATTGATCTCACAGCCTCGTCTTATTGTTTCAAACGAAAATGACCCGTCTGAGTGACCTAACTGTTGGTTCCTACTTTCTTAGTATAACTAGGTTGTTTATGTTTTAGGCTATGTCGAGATTTTTCTCTTAAACTAATGTTGATAAAAATAATTATCGCTTCCGGTAGGATATGAATGTTGGAGCTAGTGTCCTCCACAGTTAGTGTGATAACAGCTAAGGTTCACAGGGTATACTTTGTATTATAATCAATTGATTAACGTTTATCGATAACGGTTGGCTTGCTAGATAAGTTTGACGTTATTGTCATACAGATGGCGGTGATCAACTGATCCCTAAAAGTCACACATAAAGGATGTGTTTGAGAGATGTGGTTATTTGAGCAAATAATCATATTGATGCCTTATTAAATGACTAAAAGGTTAGTCGATGTATTTGACTAAAAGGTTAGTCAATGTGATGATGATACGACTATTTAATAACGATTAAATAATGTTAGCTGGTAATTGAATATAAAATGTTATATTTAATCCACGTATATAATGTTGGTCTAAACTAAATGTAAACTGTTATATTTAAGTTGGCGGATATGTGTTACACGATATTATTATAGTGTATTGGTCCGGCATTACTCGGTTTATGTGACGGTCCATTACTAATAATAATTAGAATATATATTACATTATGTACATATTAAATGATATATGCTAACTACCTAATATAGGTTGAGGGAAATAAGGAAACTAGGGTTTTTGTTTTTTTTCCTTCTTTCCTCTTAATCTCACGGCACATATAGGGAGAAAAAGAAGTTTTTCTATTAACCCTAATTCACTCTAATTGTGACGGCACAAGGGTGAAAAGAGAAGAAAAATTCTGATTTTTGACTCTCTCATTCATCTTCATATTCATCATCAATATACACACAAAATTAGAAGTAATTTTTGGGTATTCGTTCTAGCACGACGAAGGCATTTCTTGAACCATCTTGGGTGTAACGATTAGGAGAATACCTACTTTGGTATTTGTTCTTAGGCCTTTTACTAGGACCGAAGGTTATTTCTTAATCTCTTGTTTTATATTATGCAATTTCATTTATGACTACAAATTCATATAGTTATAATTTCATTATAATCCGAAATTTTAAAGGGAAGTATACCGATATTTCCCACAAGTGGTATCAGAGCCTTTGGCTATGAAATTATTTTATATGTCTTTTTCATTAAATGATTGGTATAATTTTATAAAAAATAAAAAAAAAATTAAAAAAAAAGGTTGCTGTTTTTTTTTTTGGCAGATTTTTTGAGCCGTGAGTTGTTTTTTTAGGGTTCCATTTTTTATTCATATATGTTGTTGTTTTAATGTGTTAAGATAATAATATAATGAATTAGTTGATGTTTTGATTTAATGAGGATTAAATTGAAATGAAAATGGAATTTGTTTTGGATGTTAAAGAACATTCATTGTGCTAAATTTTTCGGTATGAATATACAAAACAATTATGATTAGTTGAGTATTTTGATAATCGATTAATCATGATTTGGATATTCATTTTAAAAGGTTAATTTGAATCATCTAGTTTGTATCAATGTTTAATAATGATTAGATGTTGAATGTTTGTACCGATCTAGTTTTATTAGCATGATCAAATTAAAAAGATTAATTTGTATCTTTTTTTTTTTTTACTGTTTACGTGGCTACGGCTACTGTTCATAAAAAAAAAAATTAGGGTTTGTTTTTGTTTTTTTTTTAAAACCGAGAGAGAAAAAAAATTTTAAAAAAATTTTGTACCTGCTACTGTTCACGGGTACTGTTCATCCGTGAATAGTGAAAAAAAAAATTTTATTTTGTTTATTGCATTATAAAGATAATGTATGTTGTTTGTTGTTGTGAAAAAGTTCACAATGATAGATACCCTATTATTTTAAAAAGGTTTAAAATAATGTTGAATTTAATTCATGTTATACCCGATAATATGAATTAAATTGGATTATGGTTGATTAAAATTGTTGTGTGCAATTAAGGAATTGTCACATAATTTTGATCATTTTAAAGGTGGTTTGGATAAATTAATCATCATAATTAATGAATTATGTCTTGAAGGTTTAATTTATTTTGTTGATGCATTTTATTTTGTTGAATGAATGAATGAATGGATGAATGGATTATTTTGGTATTTTTACAAGAGGTTGTAATTTGTATTGCTTAGTGTGGCCTTAGTAGATTGTGTTATCGTAATGATGGTAACATGGTCTTTGATGTATTTTGAGATCTCGAATCTCCCCTTTGTAATCTTTAATTATAATTTTTAAATTAGAATGTAAATAGGTTTATATTTTGTAATTTTTAAAAATTGTATTTTTGAGAAGACCAAAGATGGAGATCGGATAGCTCACTCCCGCTACATGGACCAAGATGGAACATCAAGTCAAGCTTCTAGGGTCCATAAGGATGGATTCCAAAGTGTAATTTTTGTTCTATTTTGATAGGATAGGCCACACTAGGACTTTGTACTTTGTTTTTCATTTTTCCGTTCTTATTGTTTTTCTTTTGCATGATAGTTAGTGCATCATATTCCGCCTAAACCAAACCACCTACTATTTAATTGCATGAAAATTGACTCATATAGATTGTATGTTAATTATCATGGACATCCAGATGTCACTCCAAATTCTAAAAGCTATCATCTTAAATTATTCATTCTCTAAATGCTAGAAAATTCGTTCACTTAAATGAATAAAATTAAAGCTGATGGACCTTTCTCTAAAACCCAAAATTGAGATTAGTCTTTATAGGGAAAACTGCTATGACTCCCTTCTTCGTCGGTAGACATATAGGATCTTACTCATAATATGACCCCTTCTACGTTGGGTAAGTAGTGAGTGTTGACCTATTTTTATCTCAACATTATAGTACGAGTAATATCTCGTGATTATGATGGACTAAAGATAGAATTTACAGAAATTTATCGACCAGGAATTCTAAAAGTAGAATTAGCCAAGAAGTTGGCTTATCAATTTACAGAAATTGAGTCTTGGGATCATTTATATAATACTTGAGGGAGGTCAATTGTATAAATGCAAGAGTCTTCGCATTAATCGGTTTTGCATTAGACTTAATTAAAACGATGAAAATGCTTATTATGTTTTATCTCCTTTTTCGCAGTGTAGCATTCATTTATATCGATAAAACTGTTATAACAAATGGCTGGACATGCTGATGCCCCTATGCCAAGTGCCACGCTCGCACGCGAATCCTGGCTTAAGATGTTCATGGACAACATGAATCAGTACACGCGACTGAAGAATAACGGGTCCAACTTTGCGGACTGGGAGGCTTCATTACGGAATGCTGCCATAGCTGACAGTAAGCTCAAGTACTTGACTGAGCCACTACCGCCTAACCCAGGCCCCAATGCAGGAGCCAATGAATCACTTGCTTATAGTGATTTCGTAATGGAGGCGGGTGCGATAAAGAACGTACTCATCTTTTCAATGGAATCCAATTTGCAAAGACGATTCATTGCCCAAGGTGCAAACAAGATTTTCACCACGCTCACTAACGAGTTCTCAAAAGCACCGCAGATCGTTATGTATGAGCTTACCACTCGCTTCTTTGAAGCGAAACTCCAGAAGGGCCAACCGGTTAGCCCACACATTCTCGATATGATCGAGAATCTCGAAAAACTGGAGGCACTTGATTGCAAAATCAAAGAGAGCGTGGTCATTGACCGCATGCTTCATTCACTCCATGATGGTTTTGCCCAATTCAGGGCAAATTACTACATGAATGATTTGAAGAGAAATCCTCATCAGCTACACTCACTTCTCATACAGACTGAGAAGGATCTGAAATTGAGTGGGAGCCTGAAGCAGGACGTTCTCATGATTGCAAACAAGGGTAAGGGTAAGGGCAAGGCTCAGGCCGACCTAGCTGTAGGGAAGCCGAAATTCAAGAAGCCAGGAAAAGGCAAGAGTGGGTCTGGTGAGACTAGCAGTAGCTCACAAGGCAAGACAAAGAGCAAAGAAAACATGGAGTGCCACCATTGCCACAAGACTAGGCATTGGAGGCGGAACTGTCCCGTGTATGCTGAAGACGTAAAAGCAGGCCGCGTCACTCCTGTTGGTATGTCATCTTTTATTCATATGATTGAGATTAACCATGCAAGTTTCGGAACTTGGGTACTTGATACTGGTTGTGGTTCTCATCTGTGTAATCATTTGCAGGGCCTAAGAAACATCAGAACTCTCGAAAAGGGTGATGTGGACCTGCGAGTGGGGAATGGAGCAAGAGTAGCTGCCATTTCAGTGGGAACATATGTAATCCAACTCCCGAGTGGATTTGAGTTATTTTTAAATAACTGTTACTATGTACCCAGTTTATCTAAAAACATTATTTCTGTTTCCGTACTCGATAAGGACGGTTTTTCATTTGTAATAAAGGATAATAGTTGTATTTTCTCTTTTAACGAAATGATTTATGGTAAAGCAGTTTCCATGAATGGGATTTATGTTTTAGATCAAACCACAGATATATTGCATGTGAGTAATAAAAAGGTAAGGGTTGGTGACAAAGATCAAACCTATCTATGGCATTGCCGTATGGGACACATAAATGAAAAACGCGTGAAGAAGCTCATTGACAATGGGACTATCTCCCCATTTGACTATGCATCATTTGGCACGTGTGAATCATGTCTCATAGGCAAAATGACTCGAATTTCCTTCAAAGGTGTTGGAATGCGCGCTGCTGACCTATTAGGACTCATACATACTGATGTGTGTGGACCTATGTCAATCAACGCTAGAGATGGCTATAGATATTTTATCACTTTCACGGACGATTTGAGTAGATATGGATATGTCTACTTAATGAAGCACAAAATTGAGTCCTTTGATAAGTTCAAGGAATACCAGAATAAGGTTGAAAACCAGCTGGGTAGAAAGATTAAAGCACTACGTTCAGATCGTGGTGGCGAATATCTTTCGAATGAGTTTGATCAACACCTTAAAAACTGTGGTGTAGTACTACAGTTAACTCCACCTGGAACACCTCAATTAAATGGTGTGTCCGAACGGAGAAATCGAACATTACTTGATATGGTTCGATCCATGATGAGTCACACGGTAGTGCCTGATTCATTGTGGGGCTATGCTCTTTTGTCAGCTGCTCTTATACTTAACCGAAGTCCGTCTAAAGCTGTTGACAAGACTCCATTTGAAATGTGGAAGGGAACAGTCCCTAACTTGTCCTTTATTCGGGTTTGGGGCTGCGAGGCTTATGTCAAGTGGAGACACGAGGATAAGCTCGGCCCGCGATCGGTCAAGACATACTTTATTGGTTATCCAAAAGGAATGTTTGGTCATTACTTTTATTCGCCTACCGAACAACGTGTTTTTGTTGCGGCTAGTGCGAAGTTTCTAGAGAAAGAGTTTCTCGAGAACAAGACGAGTGATAGAACCTTCGATCTGTCGGAGATTCAAGAACCAACAACCGAGCAACCGATGGAGGAAGATGTTCCTTCATCTTCTGATGCGGTTAATATTCCTGAGGAACCTAGAAGGTCGGGTAGAGTCTCCATACCTCTAGACAAATACATTGGTATGGTCGAGGAGAACGATAGAGACGATGTTTTGCTCCTAGAGAGTAACGAACCCGCTACTTATAAAGGAGCCATGACCTATTCCGACTCAAAGCTATGGCTTGAGGCCATGCAATCCGAGATGGAATCTATGTATGAGAATGACGTATGGGATCTCGTTGATTTGCCTGATAAGGTTCGGCCTCTTCAGTGCAAGTGGCTTTACAAGATAAAGCATTCCGTAGGGGGACAACCAGACACCTATAAGGCACGACTAGTGGCAAAAGGTTTTACTCAAGTGCAAGGATTGCACTATGATGAAATTTTTGCACCCGTAGTCATGCTGCGTTCCATTCGGATAATCTTAGCGATTGTCGCTTTTCATGACTACGAAATTTGGCAGATGGACGTGAAAACCGCCTTCTTAAACGGTTATTTGGAGGAAGAGTTGTACATGGTACAACCCGAAGGTTTCATTGACCCCAAAAATCCTAAGAAAGTGTGCAAGCTTAAGCGTTCCATTTATGGACTTAAGCAAGCTTCTCGGAGTTGGAATCATCGCTTCGACCAAGTCATAAAAGCAAATGGTTTCACTCGATCGGTTGAGGAACCATGCTTATATGTCAAGTCGAGTGGGAGTAAAATCGTTTTCTTGATATTGTATGTCGATGACATACTCTTGATAGGGAATGATATTACTCTCTTATCTTCGGTTAAGGTATGGTTAAAGAACCATTTCCAGATGAAAGATCTGGGCGAGGCACAGCGCATATTGAGAATCCGTATCTACAGAGATAGATCACGACGGATGTTATCACTTAGTCAGGAGTCTTATATAGATAAGATTCTTGAAAGGTTCAGCATGACCAACTCCAAGAAGGGGTATCTTCCAATAACGTCTGGGATGCATTTGAGTAAAGCTCAGGCACCCAAGACATCTGAAGAGGTCGAGCGCATGAGTCGAATTCCTTATGCATCAGCTATAGGATCGATCATGTATGCCATGATATGCACACGTCCAGATGTGGCATATGCTTTGAGTATGACCAGTCGGTACCAAGGCAATCCAGGTGAAACACACTGGATGGCTGTTAAAAATATCCTTAAGTACCTACGGAGGACTAAGGATTGGTTATTGACTTATGGAGGAGAGACTGAGCTTTGCGCAACCGGTTACGCAGATGCTAGCTTCCAAACGGATCGGGATGACTCAAAATCTCAGTCTGGATTCGTATTTACTCTTAGTGGCGCTGCGGTCAGCTGGAAAAGCTCCAAGCAGAGTGTTATAGCAGATTCTACGACTGAGTCCGAGTACTATGCCGCTTCAGAGGCTGCAAAGGAAGCTATATGGATGCGTCAATTCTTACAAGGACTTGCCATAGTTCCTAGTTCGAATGACCCGATCACCATCTATTGTGATAATAGAGGTGCCATCTTCCAGGCTAAGGAGCCTAAGTCTAGAACCAAATCTAGACATGTACTTCAGAAGGCTCACATGATCAGAGATTACGTGGAGCAAAAGGAGATAGTGATAGACAAGATTGCTACGGATGATAACATAGCAGATCCTCTCACTAAACCGTTAAGACATGATAAGCATGTAGGGCACGTTACTTCCATGAGAATCAAACGTGTTCCTGAGTTGTATTAGCTGTTTGTATGAATTAGATACATCTTTTTCATATACTAATAATAACTTCATCGTATTGTTTTCATATTTTGTTTTTCATGTGGATTGTATGGACAACATTGAACACCACAAAGTGAACTGAATAACATTATATGTGTTTTGGTCCCTAATCGCCTACATGAGCTGATAACTCTGGTTATTATATTGTTAAGTCGATTGATGGTGGGTTCAACGAGCCATAAGTCAAACTGTTGACTGATCGATCACAAATACGAGTTATAAGGATACCTCGTAGGACATTGTAATTCGTGACGACGTTATGGAGTCCTAAATGTTTAACAACATTCGGTGCCAGGTCGTGGATTGGACGTCCATAGTGTTCCTAGAGTCGATTCTTTTGACTATCGACTGTCTCTTGAGATTAATGCAGTTTTTGGGTGACTTTGGTTTCTTTCTCACGGTCGACCGTAACAGGAGGCCAAGCAGATTTTTAGTGGGTCATTTCATACTGTGCTTACATCTGCAGGATTCGAGTTGAGGAAAATATCCAACCCTTTATCAGGTTTTGTTATTTCTCAGGGCCACTCGAAGAGTAGTAACTGAAATGCATGGCCATGCTCGAATAATGATTCGTTTATCAGTTGAGTTACTCTCTAGTCGGGAAAACCACTCTTGATAATGATCACTTGTAAAATACGACCTTTGTGAATGCGGACTTTGCAAATTGTTTTACATTGAGTGGGAGAAATTGAAGGATATGAGAATCGGTTATCGCACATACACTTGTAAGGACAAGTGGGAGATTGTTGGAGCTAGTGTCCTCCACAGTTAGTGTGATAACAGCTAAGGTTCACAGGGTATACTTTGTATTATAATCAGTTGATTAACGTTTATCGATAACGGTTGGATTGCTAGATAAGTTTGACGTTATTGTCATACAGATGGCGGTGATCAACTGATCCCTAAAAGTCACACCTAAAAGATGTGTTTGAGAGATGTGATTATTTGAGAAAATAATCATATTGATGCCTTATTAAATGACTAAAAGGTTAGTCGATGTATTTGACTAAAAGGTTAGTCAATGTGATGATTATACGATTATTTAATAACGATTAAATAATGTTAGCTGGTTATTGAATATAAAATGTTATATTTAATCCATGTATATAATGTTGGTCTAAACTAAATGTAAACTGTTATGTTTAAGTTGGCGGATATGTATTACACGATATTATTATAGTGTATTGGTCCGGCATTACTCGGTTTATGTGACGGTCCATTACTAGTAATAATTAGAATACATATTACATTATATATATATAAAATAATATATGCTAACTACCTAATAGAGGTTGAGTTAAATAAGGAAACTAGGTTTTTTCTTTCTCTCCTCTCAATCTCACGGCTCATATAGGGTGAAAAATAAGTTTTTCTATGAACCCTAATTGACTCCAAAAGTGACGGCACAAGGGTGAAAAGAGAGGAAGAAAAATTCAGATTTTAACTCTCTCATTCATCTTCATATTGATCATCATTATACACACAAAATTAAAAGTAATTTTTGGGTATTCGTTCTAGCACGACAAAGGCATTTCTTGAACCATCTTGGGTGTAACGATTAGGAGAATACCTACTTTGGTATTTGTTCTTAGGCCTTTTACTAGGACCGAAGGTTATTTCTTAATCTCTTGTTTTACTATGCAATTTCATTTATGACTAGAAATTCATATAGTTATAATTTCATTATAATCCGAAAAATTTAAAGGGAAGTATACCGATATTTCCCACAATTCTATGCCCTTGTCAGAGCTCTTATATATTGGAGCCATTATTTGAAGCCTAAGCTCTTTGTATTGCATTCAGATTATGAAGCCTTGAAGTATATAATTGGCCAACACAAACTGAATCATAGACATGCCAAGTAGGTTAACTTTCTTCAATCCTTTACATTCTCAAGCAAGTACAAGGAAGGCAAGCAAAATATTGTTGCAGATGCTTTGTCCAGGAGGTATACATTGCTGCCAACCATGGAACAGAAGGTCCTTGGGTTTGAACTCATGAAGGAACTATACAAAGATGACCCTGACTTCTATGAAGACTGGTTAGCTCAGAGTGAAGGAACAAGGGTACATGATTCACCCTACAATGTGCAGAGAGAGTTCTTATTCAAAGGGAACAAGTTGTGTGTTCCAAGGGGCTTTTACATAAATTTGCTGATCAAAGAAGTACATGCTAGTGACTTGGCAGGTCACTTTGGTGTCCAAAGACACTAGATATCCTGCATGACCAATTCTATTGGCCTAAAATGATGGGGGAAGTGCAGATTGTGCTTAGAAGATGTAGAGTGTGCCAGTAGGCTAAGAGCTCCTTCCAGGCAGGTCCCTATACACCCATACCAGTCCCTCACATGCCTTGGGAGGATGTGAGTATGGATTTCATTATAGCATTGCCAAGAACACAAAGAGGGAAGGACTATGTGATGGTTGTGGTAGAGAGGTTCAACAAAATAACTCATTTCATAGCCTGTAAGAAAACAGAAGATGCTGCTAGTGTTGCAGAGTTGTACCTAACGGAGATAGTGAAGTTACATGGGTGCCTAAGACTATAGTGTCTGATAGGGACACCGAGTTCATGAGTTATTTCTAAAATACACTTTTGAGGCTCTTGAATACAAGACTGTTGTTCATTACTTCTCACTGTCATCATTCAAATCTCATGGCCCACTATCAAGGCCACCATATGAACTACATACACCAGTCATCATTCAACCTGCCAAGAGGTACACGAGGTCAAGCCACCGGCCCCCACCATGGGCCATTTTCAAGGCCACCCTATGAACTGCAAAAATGTCCAGGATAAGTTTTCAAAAGGTCCATTACAAGTCCATGAAAAATGTCATTCAAGTTCAAGTCCAGAAAGAGTCCAACATGGTGAATTTTCCAATTTAAATACAGTTGAGGCTCTTCTTTTATTTAGATAAGTGTTAGACAGTTGATGGAGGTCTATATGATCACAGATAAGACCTTGATGAGTCCCAAGAAGAAGAAAAGAAGCCAGGCAACAGGAGATGAAGACAAACTGAAGATTTTCTATTTCAGGAAAACTCCAAAGCTACTTTTTGCTTTTTAAAGTCAGTCTGTTTTTCTCTTTTGTGTCTGCACTTGTTAGCTGTTGAGCTCGTCCTTATTATAGGACTTTTTTAGTATTTAAGTTAGTTTTTGAGAGTCTATGATGGCCCTTGGATGAGATTTTCATCCTAAGGTCCACATATGTATGTAATGCCTATATAAACAGGCCCTTTATGTAATGTTTTAGCCGATTAAGCTTGAATAAAAACAAAAATCTTTGGGAATCAGTTCTCATCCTCTCAATATTTTGCATTGTCTGTAGTTTGAACCAGACCTAGATATTAACCTGTGCTCAAGCTGTGGTTAATAGATTAGAACCTGTTAGCATCTCTAGTTCAGTTCTGTGCATTGTCTATGAGCTGTATTAGTTGTGTTGTTGAGTCTAAATCTTCAATCCTGTGATTATCTGTGGGTTTGAGGTTTAAAATTGTTAAACTATTTAGTTTTCTTCATGTGTTGAGCTGTGGGAGTCAATCACATAGTTATATCCTTGTTTATTTCATGTTTGTTTCAGTCTGCCTCAAACAGCCCCAACAATCTGAGTATTCATTTTCATGAAATATAGAAAATCAATTCTATAATTCTTGAAACTATAAAAAATACTTCCTAACACTCTTAAGATCATTCCTGCAAAGTTTCAGAAATTGATTCAATCATTTGCTAACTTTAAGGACAATCTGAACTCAGGATTGCATTATTGCATTCCCTGTGAGTCTACACTGCAACCTCTTAACCTAATATTTATCCATCCTATACACCATTAACAAGCCTCCATAACCACTGAAAAAGTGTTGGAATTATGTCCCAGACCCAATCAGATCGGTAACGTTAATTACTACTGGCTTAATGATGAACCTAGATGGTCACACACTTATGGGTTAACGTTTACACTTAAGATGACTTTATATTATTAAATGATAATACCTAAAGTATCTAGATGACATAATATTTTATTAACTGCTAACACAGAAGATACGTTTAGTAAAAGGAGAAAGTATTCAATAATATTAAAATAAGGAAATAAAATAAAGAGTTTATTTTATTCTTCCCTATAAATACTTGGACTTGGGAATTGGAAAAGAAAAAAACTCATTCATTTAGTTTCTAGCCAAAAAGATAGAGAGAGAAAATGAGTTTTCTCAAGGTCTCTTATATCTCCAAGTCGTCTCAAAGGTTGAGAGTGTAGATCATAGCCGGTGTGGATACACTAAAGACTTCGTACTTTCAGAGTTAATTGCTAATATGTCTTAATTCCAGGTAAGTGAATTAATCTCTTGTATTTACATCAATTTGAATATAATAGGTCTCTAAAGGATCGTATAATTATTATTTCCGCTGCGTATACTGATCTTTCAATTGGTATCAGAGCCAATTTTACATTAAAATTTTATGTGAAATTGAATTGGGTCATGAGAATTGTTCTTATGATTTTAATTTGCCGAGCAACAATTTTTTTTATGAGCACTACTATAAAAGATCTGATAATAGTTATCAGATGTTCATAAATGACAGACAGATAATGTTAATGAACTGATGTAACTATGTTTGCTTTATTGGATTTATGCGCATTGATTATGCCTTGGGGTTTCAAAAATTTGATTAGATTGCTATTTGTTTATGGTTTATTATTAGAAATATGAAATCTTTGAAATTGTTTTTTATGCGTAACTTTGCTCTCTATGGATAGGATGCACTATTGCACAGTAATTTTAACTACTTCATGATTGGTTAAATATGATTTAGCCTTTTTATATTTGGGTTCAATAACTGGGATGTCGATTTTTTTGATTATGTGAGACGTGTGGGCAAGGTGTTGCTTCTTTGTCATGTTTCATGGTTTATATACCGTTTCGTTCTAGCATTTTGAAACAACTATTCATAACTATTGATATAGTTCGTTCAATAATTGTTATTAATGGCCATATAAGATATGTCCGCTATTGTTATTAACATTGTCTTAATAACTGAAAATCTTGATCAATTAAAACTATTGAGTTTTGTAATTGATAAAATATATGATATTTTGTCAATGAGACTTTTCCATCCAAGTAGTCAATGAAGTTTATTTTTGGTTACAAGGTACGACTTGACTACTAGGGGACTTGTAGTTCAGAGATAAAAGATATTGTCTATTGTATATGATACGAGTTTGGAGAAAAATAATTTAATTTTTTACTTATAGTCTGGACTACCCACAATTGTGATTAACTAATTTTCTATCACAAGGATGGATGAACTCAACTATACTAATAGGAACGGCCTGACTACCAGGGGACTATGTAATATAGAATCTGGTTTAATTTCATATGATGAAATATTTTGGTAATGTACCAGGACTTTAATTATGTGTGAGAAACGACTTGACTACCAATGGGCTTATTCATGTTTTAAAGTTTATTGCTATCATTTAGAAAAGGTCCATGTCTTAATGATGTATGTTTTGTGTTCTTGTTTTCTGTTTTTCCTTCGTATCAGATTTCTCATAATGGCTATTATTACACTGCGAAACATTCTTGATGCTAACAAACTATCTGGTAACAATTTTGGTGAATGGTACCGGAACATGAGAATTGTTCTCATGCATGAAAAGCTAATCGATGTGATCGATAAGCCCACTATGGTAGCACCTCTAGAAGGAGAAAGTAATGCAACTGCATTAGATACATGTGCAGAGTACTCTGAAGAGAGTACTAGTGCAAAGTGCATTAGTTTGGCCTCCATGAATCCTGAACTTTAAAAGGCAACATGAAAATTTGACTCCTCCAAAAATCATTGCACATCTTAAGAAGATGTACAAGTCTCAGAGTGGGGCTGCTAAATATGAGATATTTAAGTCCTTAGTTAAATCCGGATCTGTGGATATGGTTGGTAGCTCTTCTATGAGTAGGAGAGTGATGACTGACCAGTCATAGGATGAATGTTTCTTTTGAAAGAAGAAAGGACACTGGAGAGGAAACTGTCCAGAGTATAAGATGGTTCTGAAGGACAAGCACAATGGGTAAAACAATTGTGAAAAATGTTTACATGATTTCTTTGACAACTATTGATACTACTAAATAGGTGTTAGATACCGAAAATAGCTTTAACATTTGCAATATGTTGCAAGGTTTAAGAATCAATAAATGGTTTAAAAATAGAGAGGTCAACCTACAAGTTGGGAATGGAGCCAATGTTGTTACCTTAGTTGTAGGAACCGTCTTTCTTAGAATGCCTAATGGCAAGATAATAACTTTAAAAGATTGTTACTATGTTCCAAAGTTTGTTTCGAATATTTTTTCCATTTCGTCTTTGGACAAATGTGGATTTAGAACAATTTTATATAATAACCAGTGCTCTATTTATCATGATCACATTGGTAAGAAATAAAAGAGTAAACAAGTTGCATCGTGAAGGGTGCCTTGGTCAATATGATTATGAATGAGATGACACTTGTGAATCTTGTCTCCTAGGAAAGTTGACCAAATCTCTTTTTACTGGAACTGGAGAAAAAGCTAGTGAGCTTTTAGGACCCATACATTCTGATGTATGTGGTCCAGTGAAAGTTCAAGCTAAAGGTGGATATTTTACTTTTATCACCTGCACTGATGATATGTCAAGATTTGGATTTGTTTATCTAATGAAACATAAGTCAGAATCCTTTGAAATGTTCAAAAGATTTCGCAGTGAAGTTGAAAAACAAATTGGTAAGAATATAAAGGCACTGAGATCTGACCGTGGAGGTGAGTTACTCAGTGATGAGTTCATTGATTATTTAAGACAAGATGAGATCTTTTCACAGTGGACTTCTCCTGGAACGCTACGAAATAATGGTGTTTCAGATGGTGAGATCCATGATGGGGTTCACTGATCTTCCTATTTTCTTATGCGGATATACTTTGGAAGCTGTTGCGTACATATTAAATAAAGTTCCCACTAAGGCAGTCGCTAAAACACCATATGAGATATGGAAGGGACGTAAGCCTAACCTTAAGCATGTGAGGATTTGGGGTTATCCAACTTATGTTAAGCGACTGCAGTCAGCCATGCTTGAAGCTAAATCTGACAAATGTAGATTTGTTGGTTATCCCAAGGAAACTATGGGATACTATTTCTATCACCCTTCTGAACACAAAGTGGTTGTGGCCAGAAATGCAACCTTTTTAGAAAAGGAATTCCTTAAAGGAGGAAGTCATGGTGCAGAAATAGATCTTGATGAGATCAAAGATACCAATGAGTCAACAATGACTCAAGAGCATGAGATGCCAAATGAGCAACCTTTATTTGGTGTTTTAGAGTTGCCATCAACATGTCAAAAATCAAACGTTGAGGAAAATCAGTTGATTAATGAATCACCCCTAGAACCCGAGCAACTAGAAAATCAAATAGTACATGAGCCTCTAAGTAGGTCGGTTAGAGAACGTCATGCGCCAAATAGATTAAATCTATTAGTGCAAGATGATGAGGCTAATCATATTGATGATATAACTCACATTGATGATGATCGTAGATGCTTCAAAGAGGCTATGACAAGTCCAGATCATGAGAAATGGCTTAAGGCTATGGAATCCGAGATGGAGTCTATGAAAATTAACAAAGTGTGGACTTTGGTTGATAACTCTAACGAAATAAAACCCATTGGATGCAAATGGGTATTTAAGAAAAAGATTGGAGCAGACGGTAAGGTTGAGACCTATAAAGTCCGTCTTGTTGCCAAGGGGTATAATCAAAAGGAAGGTATTGATTATGAATAAACGTTCTCCCATGTGGCAATGATCAAATCTATTTGGATTTTGCTTGCTATAGTTGCCTACTATGATGATGAGATAGGGCAGATGGATGTGAAAACAGCTTTCCTCAATGGGAAGTTAAAGGAAGATGTCTATATGACTCAACCTGAAGGTTTCACAATGCCATTTTGTATTGATAAAGTATGTAAGCTTCAATGATCTATTTATGGATTAAAGCAAGCTTCTCGTAGCTGGAATATCTGTTTTCACACGACAATTGAAAAGTTCAATTTTGTGCGATGTGAGGAGGAGCCATGTGGGTACAAGAAGGTTAGTGGGAGCATTATCCTTTTCTTAGTATTATATGTTGATGACATTTTACTAATGGGAAATGATGTACCAACCATGCAAGAGACAAAGGCTTGGCTATCTAAACGGTTCTCCATGAAAGATGTGGGAGAAACAACTTATATTCTTGGAATAAAGATCTATAGAGATAGATCAAGGAAGTTGCTTGGACTCTCCCAGTCTATGTACATTAATACCATCTTAAAGAGGTATTACATAGAAAATTCCAAAAAGGGCTATTTACCAATAGGCTATGTACTTTCTTTATCTAGGAAGGATTGTCCTGAGATTCTGGAAGAGAGGGAACGCATGTGTTATGTCCCATATGCAAGTGCAGTGAGAGCTCTCATGTATACCATGACATGTACAAGGTCTGATGTTGCTTACGTGCTAGGAGTAGCGAGTAGGTACCAAGAGAATCCAGGCAAGGAACATTGGAAAGTGGTAAAGTCCATTCTTATGTACTTGAGAAGGACTAAGGACCAATTCCTCATTTATGGAGAAAATGACCTAAATGTTTTGGGTTATACTGATGCTAGTTTTGCATCAGATAAGGATGATAGTAAGTCTACATCTGGTTATATTTTTACTTTGAATGGTAGAGCAGTGGGTTGGAAGAGTTCCAAACAAGCCATAGTTGCATATTCGGTAACTGAAGCAGAGTATATGGCTGCATGTGATGCTGCTAAGGAAGCCGCTTGGATTAAAGAGTTCTTAATTGAACTTGGTGTAGTTTCTTCAGTAAAGGAAGTCGTTCCTTTAATGTGTGACAATACATGGGCTATTGCACAAGCCAAGGAGCCAAGGTCCCACCATAGATCTACATGTTTAGCGAAAGTTTCATCTGATTAAGAAATTATTGAACGTGGATATTTTCAAGTAAAAAAAGTAGAAGGAAAAGAAAATCCCGCAGATACCTTTACGAAGGCGCTTGAATCAAAAGATTTTGACAAGAATAAGTGGAGTATTGGATTAAAGTTTGTGAGTCATTGGCTCTAGGTCAAGTAGGAGATGATTTTTGAAATTATGCTCTAGACCCAATCGTTATGAAACATTTTTAAACACATTTCATATCGTTTCTAATTATTATTAATTGATATTAATAAAATGACATTGTTTTTTATCATATTGTGTTTGAGAACCATATGTGATAAGTCCTTGATTGAACTTAATGCTTGACATTATAATTGAGATTATAATAATGAGAGTCAAGCATTAGAGGGTTTGATCAAAAGAAGTTCTTGGTCCAAGGGTTATCAAAAGGGGCAATGATGATCCAGATAGACTAATATATGTACAACTTTATTCATTGGATGAATATAACGGATCTCATTCATTAAGTTGTATGTATAGGTGACCATATAGAGATATGATCATTGAACCGACAGAAAGGAGGTTTTCCAATGGTTGTTTTACCTATTAACTGTCAATGTGGAAATTCTCAAAAGTAGTGAATGTAATTCTTTTTCCTTTGACCTAAGTTCACCACTTTAATTAATAGAATACTTGTTATACTTTGATGTCTGACAACTAGTGTGTAAAAATACTAGTTGAACGGTTATTTGGTTTAATTGAGTACCTATGAAGTTAGTGGTGAGTCGGATGGAATCCATCAACTCGAGGTAACGAGTTTGAATTCTATGTTGTCATTAATCTTATTGATTGTTTAAAGACATTGGCCAAGGCTGATGAATGGTTCAAGAAATGAGTTTCTTGAAGTCGTTTCGCCAACCATAGTGATTGACATGGAACATGGTGGTTATCTAATAGGGTTTGACAGTTTTAACCATACCCTAGGATGATCCAGAGTTGTAAAGATGGAAGGAAATGATACATTACCCTTAACCCGGTTCGTCTTCATTGGATGTTGATGTTCACATTATCCAGTCGTTGAGGAGTGTTGTTAGACGCCAACCTCGATTAGTAATTAAAACGATTGACTATGGGTCAAGTGGGAGATTGTTGGAATTATGCCCCAGACCCAATCGGATCGCTAACTTTAATTACTACTGGCTTAATGTTGAACCTAGATGGTCACACACTTACGGGTTAACTTTTACACTTAAGATGACTTTATATTATTATATGATAATAATTAAAGTATCTAGATGACATATTATTGTATTAAATGCTAACACAGAAGATACGTTTAATAAAAGGAGAAAGTATTCCATAGTATTAAAATAAGGAAATAAAATAAAGAGTTTATTTTATTTTTCCCTATAAATACTTGGACTTGGGAATTGGAAAAGAAAAAACTCATTCAGTTAGTTTCCACCCAAAAAGATAGAGAGAAAATGAGTTTTCTCAATGGTCTCTTATATCTCCAAGTCGTCTCAAAGGTTTAGAGTGTAGATCATACCCGGTGTGGATACACTAGAGACTTCGTACTTTCGAATTAATTGCTAATCCGTCTTAATTCCAGGTAAGTGAATTAATCCCTTTTATTTACATCAATTTGAATGTAATAGGTCTCTAAAGGATCGTATAATTATTATTTCACGCTGCGTATACCGTTCCTTCAAAAATACCAATAAAATCGAACTAAAAAGTTCCCTTTAACCTAGACAAAAATTGAGACATTAAGTTGTCTCTTTGTTTGTGTTTGTTATTGTGGCACAGTTTTCTGTTTGGTTAAATCGGCCATATCTACCCTTAGAATGACCCTAATCCATTTACATATTCAGAAACTAGACTCTCCCACGATTCTAGAACATCTTTTGGATCGATAAACGACCTTGTAATGAAGTAACAAAGTCAATTTCAAAACAGCCTTTCAAAATCCTACGGGATTACAAATTGGAAAACAAAAACCGTCGAAGATGTACCTTTTATCGTTTGAAATATACATACAACGATCATGCTAGAATCCAAGACGGTGTCTAGATTCACATGTAGGTTGAGGGTTAAAAAAAATACCATCTTAGTTCTCTTTTATTTATGTTTTATATTCTTTTCGAAGCACTAACGACACTAATGTTTGTTCAATGTTGTTTAGCAAAGTTCAAACAATTTCATTACTTTTCTAAGTTAAATATCGATCCTGTTTTATGAATATTGATAGCTATAAGACTAACATTAATACAAATCGATCTTAAACAATAGATTGAATGAGTTATGTTTGCAAACGATCGAAGACCGTCCATTCCGAGACACTTGAGGGTCTCAGCCGTGACCTACCTAGGGCCGCATGCCTCTTTTGTATTCTTCTTTGTTTTGTTTCTTTTATTTTGTCTATTTTGTTTATTAATTATGCATTGTTAATTATTATAGTATGTTAATAATAAAATCAAGCGATAAAAATAACTGAGGATTAATGAATTAGATGTATGTTTAGTTAAATTAACTTGGCTAAAAGAGACGAGTATGACTTTAAACCAATTAATCATGTGTCATTGATTGTGGCTCAATTGAGAGTGTAAAAGCATGATGTAGGGGTACGCGTCCAGCCTTTAGCTATAAATGTATCCTCAACTGAACCACCGTTCAATGACATCAAACATGGTTGATTACTAACCTAATTGAATTAGATGCATGTTTAGATCATCACTTTAAACGATAAATTGAAAATAGATTCGTTCCATTGTAAATTAAAATAAATTTTTTCCTCCTTCACCACCTCGTTCGCATGGGTGCGCGCGCCTACCATCTACCCATTTGCAATCGATAATATAGAACTAGTGTTATTTGTTTGTCCATTTGATTGTGTAGAATGCATGATTAGTTCATTTTATTATGATGTAATTTGTAATTTTTTTATTAGTTTGTACCATTGAAATTATGGGTCAATGTCAATTTGAGTTAAAAACAAGTCTTTCTAAAAAACCTTGTTTTATTTAGTTAGACATCTATTACTCATCTTTAGTACGAGCATAGTAAATCGGATAGTATCTAAGATATTATGGCCCGATTTATGCTAGTGCTCTCGTTAGGCAATGGAACATTGTCTAAATAATCAAAACAAGATAAATGGGCACGTAAATCGAAGGGAAGCACTTGGACGAGGCTCCTCTTCTTGCCTCTAGTCCTGTTGTGTCAATCGATGCTCATTGCGTTCTTAGAACGATCCTTGGACATCGATGCGTGTCGTAGTTATGTATATAGATTGAGTTGTATCTCTTTCTTTCAATTTGAGTCATTTTGTGGCGAGATGCATGCGTTGTAATTGAATAGTTCTCCAAATGACTCCCCTCTCCTCCAAGCCTTGTATGTTTTATTATTGTGCTTAGATCAAATCAACTCACATGCTAAAACAATTTTGAAGAAGTAGAATACATGCATTAAAACCACATAGAAACGAACTTCACATGCTTAAGGTTTATTCGAATACAAACATTGCACAACATTTCAATCGAGTAGCTACGCATATGGGTGAAATCGAGTACTTGACTTAGTTGAGGTCGTTACAAAATGGGTGGGGTTGGGTATCCGAATGCAAAGGGCTTCCCAACACGTACCTTCACCCCTTACTCAAAATCTATGGTTTACGGATGGCCGAATCCATGGATAGCGCGAGTCATTAAATTCGAGTGATTTAGGGAGACAAGTCTCTAAGCTTTAATTACTCGTAGTCGATTTGCACCATGCTTTCGATGAAAGGTGTAAATTTGACATGCACAATTCTAAGTTCCCACAAAACTTGGTGGCGACTTCATCTAAGCCTTCATTCGATTCGGGTCGAATCCTCCGGGTTAAGCATAGCCCTCTGTCAGATCCGCGCGGCGTATCGACCGGTCGGGGGGTGGTCCACAGTTTGTGAAGCAGGAGCATGGGGGTTGATCCTTTGTTGAGTTGCTATTTAAAATCCATGAACAAGGCAGCCATTTATTTCCAAACAACCTAAGCATTCAAGTTCAGGAAGTCTGAACTGCTCCCAAAAGTTCAGCAGAAAAGAGCCAACTTCAACTGATCATAACTGGCATTTTACTTGCTCAAAATTTGTGTTCTTTATATTTCTAGAATCTTGAAGATGTCTTATTTCACATGGCTTTAGAATTAAAAATATCCTTCAAGTATATTTATTACAAGAAGGCTTCAAAGACTGTCACGCATGAATGATGTTCTGCTTTTCTGAAATGACTTGTCAATACTAAAACGTGAATAACTCAATATTTGATGGATATTTTTGGTTGATTCTTTTTGGATATGAAAGCTAACATCCTTATATTTCATTTGAATCATCATGGCAATTTTTAATCTATCTGAGCTGGGAGATATGAATTTTAAAATTTTCTGCTGATGCACAGGAAGAATGTTGCACATCCATTCCTGACCTAAACTTACTCAAAAGCTTATAACTGAGGCTCTAGGCAGTATTTTTGTGTGATTCCAATTGGAGGAGAAAGCTAACTCTTATATATTTAATTTGATATCTATGTGGCTTTCTAGGTCTTCCCGAGTCAAAAGTTATGAAGCCTGAAAGTTGCTCCTGGTTGCTGAACTGTTACAGCAGATTTCATCAGTAACCTGCTAGTACTCAAACCTCCATATCTAGAGTTCAAGACATCTTTTGGAGTTGATTCTTTTTTTAGGGCAAAGCTAACATTCGTAGCTTTAAAATGCGATGTCATTGGCGTCCTAATTCATCCTTTGTCAATAGATATGCGCGCTGCAAGTCATGCCTGAATCCCAGAGAGCAAGGATGTTGTCTGTTTTGGCACCTAGATGAAATGAGAGCATTCTTGTCTATCAGATACAACTTAAATGGAAAATCAAGGAAGGGATTTGATTCTTATATTAAAGTATGTATGTGAGCATTAAATGAGAACAAAAAAGGAGCCAAACATCTCTCAAAGCTTGATTCTTTCTTTGCCATTTTCGGAATAAAACAAGAAGCAGCAGTTGGCCCTTTTTTACAGTCTTTTAGACTGTTCTTTTCCTATCTCTTCTATTGTCTTTTTATGAGACATTGCTGTTACTTTAACCCTTTGTGTAAGGCCTTATGAGCCCTTAGATTAAAGTACTTGAACATCAATGGCTAGATATTCTTCTAGATTTTATCTTGAACATTGTACTGCCTATATAAAGGCTTGCTTACCCCTTGTAATGGTCAGATTTTGATGAATGAAAATACATGAGATTTATTCTCTCCTTTTCAACTTGTGCTTGGCTTAGTTGAATCCTCTTTTAAGTAATCTGTACTTAGCTTTATTACTTGGTTAGCCTTGATAAATTGTGCTTGTGCCTTGCTTAGCATAGTTTATCTAGGTTAGCATTGCAGTTCATGTTCTTAGTCTGTGCTTGGCTTGCCTAAGAACAAGTTCTGGACAACAGTTAGTCTAGTCTCTGTGCTAGTCTTGAGATTAGCCTTATGTTCCTACTTTTATTTATTTGTTACAAAAACCAGAAAACGTATTCCACAAAAATAGCCTTGTTTCATATGTTTTATTGTTGTAATTTTCATAACAATCCTTGGGTTGTTATTTGAATATTGAGTCCTTTGCAAAACACCATTGACCCCTAAGTTGGTGTTCCAGTTTGGCGGCAAGCTCCGCTGGGGAAAAAGGACTAGTTACACTTTGTTTCTAAAATCTTTTTTCCTCGAGGTGAAACTTGAAAAGAAAGTGTTAGAACGTAATACATTAACACGTAGTGCTACGATTCATGCTTAAACCCTTAAGAATTTTACCTGGGCCGTCTTTCCAGTCTTCGTGATGGATAGAGGGCCACGTCCCACTATGTCATGGTGTAGGTACTCTATCGACATTGACTCCTTCCACTTCTAGTCTCGTTAGACTTGGATTGCCCTATCGACATCGACATAGAACGCATGTCATTAAAAATACGTGTTGAAGAGAGATAAATGTGATGAAGAAGAGTGATAAATGAGTGATGAAGAAGAGATTTTATTTAATCGCAAGAAAGGATGAAGATGAGACCGGCGGAGAAGACGAGAAGATAGATAGAGAAAGATTGGCAAAGTAATAAGGAAGGTTGTTGGTGGGATTAGGATTTTCGAGGGAATCATTAACAGGTGGGTTGGGTAGTAAGTGTGGGTAGGTTAAGGAATTAAATGGTTGGTGGATAAATACTGCCTGGTGGGTACATTGAATAACATAACACAATGGCATATGTTGTAAATAAAGTGTGAAAATAAGGAGTGTTAGGTGAAGTTTTTTACTTTTAAAATGAATGGATAGCTTGGTTTCGATGGCCAAATAAGGTAAGTGTTACCTTTGGTGTCGATGAGAGAGAGTATATCTACAGATTGTTAAACAACAAAATTACTACAATAACTGGAGAACGGAGTTTATTTTCGTAGTACGATTTTTATTCATTTTCGTACTTTTCACACCAAACCTTCTATTTTCTACCTTTGACAAAAAAACACATCAAACCTAATTCTCTCCACTTCCTCTCTACCGTCTCTTTACGCCTTAACATTCTTCGTAGTACATACTAGTATAGTAGTAATTTACGTAAAATAATTAGCAACACAGTAAGTTATACGTATACATTAGTAAAGTAGTCAATATAGTACCTTAACAAAGTAGTACGTACTAAATAAAAATATATAATAAAGGCGATAAAATTCTCAGTGTAGTACTCACCAACGTAGTACACACTATTAAAAAAAAGGAATTACTTTTTCACATACGAACTTTACTCTTTCACATACATTTTTTCATAAATTTTCCATATTATACCCTTATCCTAAAACACAATCTTTTTTCTTCCTAAATAATAAACATAATCAAATTGACTCTTCTGCATATATCTAACCTATATAATTGAATCTAATATAGTTGAACAATGGATTATAATTCCTCAATTACTAAAATAATATTAAATTAGCAATTATTAATACTTTTTTTTTATAACTATTAGGTTTATTATGTTTTAAAATTATTCTTAATTAGGGTTTAGGGTGGTCAACTAATGTTGTTGAATAGGATCGTGGTTGTCGTAGCAGGGGGAGAGGGAGTGCTGGGGAGGGAGGAGTGGTTGGTCAGGCTGTCGACCTCGGGTTTATGTGTGGGCTACGGGTTGT
The DNA here is from genome assembly GCA_022085475.1 of Heliosperma pusillum. Lineage (NCBI taxonomy): Eukaryota > Viridiplantae > Streptophyta > Magnoliopsida > Caryophyllales > Caryophyllaceae > Heliosperma > Heliosperma pusillum. Next base: position 104,363 of record JAIUZE010045737.1, on the reverse strand, counting down.
CGGTTGGGACGGAAGTCAGAGATGACGGGGTAGGCAGATCTGGGGAAGGGAGGGTCATTTATGTGTTGTCAGGTGTTCGTCGGAGCTATGGGGGACGTCGGTAAGGTGATCTTCGTTGGTCGGAGCAAGGGGACGGTGGTGAACGGAGAGAGGAGTTCAGGTGCGAAGGAGGGGGGAATGCGGGACAGGGGGAGGTCGGAAGGGTGGTCGTAGTTGGTCGGAGCAGGCGAGGGAGGGGGAGGAGGCTAGCTGGTTGTGGTGTCGGCCGGTGGTGTCAAACTGCCAGCCAATGGTGGCCAGTTAATGTGGTGAACAAATATGGTGATTTGAGATGAGGGAAGGGGGAAGGGGGAATTAATTGGGTGAGTAAATGAAAAAATGACAAGAGTAATGTGGTCGTATGTGAAGGAGTAAAATCCGTATGTGAAAAAGCACATCCCTAGAAAAAACAAAAAGGCAGTACACAACTACACACCAACGTACTACCCACCGACCATTTTTACCCACCAACCACACCACCAAAAGCCCACCCCCAGAATGGCAAGCCCACCGCCGATCCCTCATCGACGATTGTCTTATCGGCCGGCTAATAGACATATGCGCCGGCTACAACCCATGACGACGGAGTACAATGTGTCCCAACTCCCAAGAGGCCACCCTCCCGGCTCTGAGGCTCCAACCGAACATACGATCCCACCACCGGTGGCTAGTCGGTCAGCCACTACTCGACCGGTGAATCTCCTCCTTAGTGTGTTGTGCATTAACATAAGGTGGGTTAAATTAGACGATTATGGGTAATTGAAATTAAGGAGAAAAAATTAGAGAGAAAATGTAAGGAGAAATGAGAGGGGCATAATTGTCAATAATGTATTGATATGAGTAAAATGCGTATTGCAAAGATCAGCACCCGTGGAGAATTATAATTCTTTATTCAAGTTTTAGAACTGTAAGATTCGATTCGATTCGATTCGAATTGAGGGAAAAAGTATGTAAGACTTAATTTGTCTAGGTTTAGGAAAGGGTGTGATAGGGAGAGTTAATGAAAAATTGTATGTGAAATATTAAAGTTTGAATCTGAAAAAGTAATTGCGAAAAATAATACCAAAAATCGTTAACTTCTATACTTTACTTTTTCAAATCATGCCTAAACAATTTTTTAGAACAGTTAATTTTTGAGAAATTTTTTTTCTTTTTTACTTTCTTGGCATCTTATTTTTGAGAAAATTACTAGCATGAAAGACCAACTATTACATTAGTAACACTTGTCTCACCACAAGGTGCGCCCTTCTACCGGCTGAGACAATGAAATTACAGAGAAAGCCACCCTTGTAAAACCTCTAGTTCCACCAGCGGTTTGATCCGAACCTAACAATTAACGCAAGATCGGGCTACATTTACTTATTTTCAATAAAATAAATAGTTCGAGCCCAATTCAAAAATGAAAAACAGCATTTGCAAGAGTACTTAAAAAAAAAGTTATTGTGTGCATTATCTGATATTTGCACGTCATTTGTTTCTCCAATACAATGTGAATGGTCACATATTTGGTTTAGATTGTATTGATGTTATTATAATTCTAATTTGTTATGTTTTAAATGAAAAAACACAGAAGTTTGAATTGATTTCTCTAACAGTGTGTTTGGAGAAAGGAATTTTAATTATGTTTGGAAAGAGGAAAATGAAACCCTCCATTTTCTCCAAGAATATTTATTAACCATGTTGCTGAAGTATCTCCTCCTTTACCTTTACCCTATAATTCTTTCTACCGAGACAAACTGCGTTAATGATTTTATCTCGGCCCGATATGTCATCATGGCGCTTTTCCCGCAGAGCCAAATAGCCGCATCTTCTCAGCAACGACAGCTTTCATAGCCTCTTTTGCTGAAGCCATAACATTTACAAGATCATTTCCAGGACTGGCAAGTGAATCCATGTAAGCTTTCCTGACCTCGGTATTCACATTGAACTTTCTCACGCCAAGGTCGATGCATCTCTGCTCAGCCAGTAAACAGGTTTTCTTATATAAGGGAAACGCCATAATCCTCCTCTAAAAGCACAAACATATAAAATAAATTTTGACTTTGTTCAGTAAAAGCTAAAAATCTAAAGCTTCGGGTCTTCTTTGATGCAGTATACTTCCCTCCACATGAATAGGCTTTCAGGTTGTGCACTCACGAGACAACATACATATACGGTTGATTTTAAAATCGTCTAATATACCCCTGAATTAAGAGAGAAGTTCCTAAGATATCCAAAGTATCATAATTCGAGATTTTTAAGGGCCAGTGTCATGAAAAGTTATCGGTTGATTAGTAAAAACAATAATTAGGGGTTACTCGAAGGACTTTTAAAAGAGGAATTTGGATGATTAGGGGTTACTTATTTAGGATGTGGAATCAACTAAACTCCCACAAACATAACATTTAAAAAAAGCAAAAGTAGAGAAATTAGGTTACTGAAGGACTTTTCATAAAGTTTAGGGATAACTTGTCTAATTTTGAAAAACAGGGGGTATATCTTTGAATCCGAAAAAAAACACGGGCGATACACCTTAGTAAAACCAAAAAAAAAAAATGGAAAGATTCCATATGGGAAGTTATTCATAGATATCGAAAATGAAATCAAAGAAATTTACTCACAAAGAGTATACCTAAGTAAACTTGTCATCTCTTAAGTTTATTTACATAGTACAAAAGCTGAGTGGTAATTTACCTTGACTAGGTCCATGGGTAAACCAGAAGCTCCATGAAGGACAAGGATTACACTTTTCTCAGAAGTCAGAGCACGTAAATCCTACAAATAACATACAAGAAAATCAAGATTTTGTATGAACAACCTAAATTTTAATGAAGCTAATAAATAAAGCCTTGATTCAAAAGTAGCACAAAGTTTGAAAAGAACAAATGATCGTAGAACACTACTGTTTGATAGTAAAGGATTAAACCAGAGTTTCTTGAAGAGCATAACTGCAAACCAGGAAGTACAGGCACAAATGCAGACATGAATGAATTCGACAACCAGAAATGAAATTAAAGCCAGGATGTTGCACTAATACATAAAAACCACCATTTGAACATCTGCTACTTCAAATGATCTTTATATGTGCTTCCTTTCTGATCTTTCCTCTGAGACTGCCAAGGAAAAGCAGGTGGTCGTGAAAGGTTCTATTTAGATCGACTGGCCAGGATTTAGGTCGTGAAAGGTACTAGAGGAAAATGGTTGCAAAGTAATTTTGGAAAATGGAGTTTTAAAAGTTGTTTGTGGTTCGTTGGTTGTGATGAAGGGGGTTCATTATCCTTTTATGGGAGAAACTATCAGCGGAATTTTGGCTTGGAATCACTAGAAGTAAAGACTCAACTGAATGTACGAGGGTATGGCATATGCGCCTTGGCATATGTCAGAAAAAGGCAAGGCTTGTTGAAGAACATGAAAAAGCAATGAATGGAATTTTGTGAGCATTGTGTGTATGGTAAAGCACATCGGTTGTGGTTCTGAATGAGCAAACACAAAAGCAGGGGGGCTGTTAGGCTACGTGCATACCGATGTTTGGGGTCCGGTAAAGTTACTTCTTACATTTGTTGACAATCATTCGAGGTATGCTTGGATTTATTTATGTAAGCATAAGAATGAGATATTTTATATTTTCAAGTGTTGGAATGCAATGGTCAAGAACAAAACGGGTAAAAAGTTGAAGACTATAAGGTCTAATAATGGTACATGATATACATAGGGAACTTTCAAGAAGTTTTGTTATCAGAAGGCATCGTGAGACACTGAACAGTTAAAGGCACATCACAAAAGAACAGAGTCCAAAAAGACTGAGCCGTACACTTCTTGAGAAAGCGAGGTGTATGCGCTCTAATTATGGGTTAGGTAGCAATGGTGGACAACGGCTGTTGCTACAGCTTGTTACGTAGTAAATGGATCCCCACATTCTAGTTTGGTTGGAGACACTCCTTATAGAATGTAAGGATGATAAACTTGACAATAGAGCCAAAAAAGCTATCTTCTTAGGGTATGCAAAAGAGGTCAAAGGCTATCGTCTTTGGAGTTTAGAAGATTCAAAATTCGTGATACGGATGTTACATTAGATGAAAAATCTATGGTAGCTGTCAAAAGCTACAGTACCTAATGCTGGTGATGTGATGATATCAAATAATCAAGTTGTAGAGATAGAATCTGAAAACCAACCAGACTCTAGTCATGTACAGGTGGAGTATCCTAGTGTTACTCAAGACGAGGTGGAGGATGAGCTTGATCATGAGGAGGTTCAGCAGGAAAATACTCATACATTACAACAACAGCAACTAGACTATTTGGACGTCACTAGGCCAAAGAGGAAATATAAGCTAGTTCAGAAGTTTGGGTCAAACCAATAAACCTCGGAGGCATTATGGACAGGTAAGCTTGGGTTCACCTTCCAGCTGATACTTAGCAGACACAGATCAGCCATGCGTGATCAAATGGAGTTCAAGAAAAAAATATAGATGAATTTATTCTAGCCTGGTGCTAGACATCCAATCTTAAGGCGATCGGTCCTCCAGACTCGAGACAAGAACAGCACAAGAGTTAGTATAAATATATTACCTTAAGCAAATCAAGCCTAAGATTTGGGCCAGTTGCAGGGTATTTCCCATGGACATTGCCAATGCAGACTGCAAGAGCATCAATACCGGTCTTATCAATAAAATCCCGTGCCTGAATGGGAGACAGAAAAATAGACAGCTTTTAATTAGATCATCTGATAAATCAAAAGCACAATGATGACTGGAAGTTATAGCCTCGTAAGTATAAAGCTAACCTGGCCAAAGTCAGTTAGCTTTGCTTCATACTCTTGAACGGTCAAATCATCCTCTGTTCCTGATAATCTGCCTAACTCAGCTTCAACAAACATGTTTTTCTTATGAGCCAACTGGCATATGTACTTTGTATAAAAAACATTTTCGTCAAATGGAAGATGTGAGCCGTCCACCATTAGTGAGTCCAAACCCTGTCATTTCCAATAATAATGAAATACAAAAGACTGAAAGGTTTAGAGTTAGAACGATAGATATACTGCATTCCAATACTACGCCAACTTTTCAAAAAAGAAAATAACTAAGAAGCCGTTATTTTATATTGGCAAGTGGTAAACAAACTTACCAATTCTAAAATTTCTAGTAATTCTTGCTTGGATGTTCCATGGTCGAAATGAACAGCTACGGGAACCTGTTAATACATATTTTCATATATAAAATGCTTAAAGAGCAAAAACGTAGTTTTTGCAAGGTATATAGTCAATTATCTTATAGACATGGTGCTTTTTCTAGGAAAACTGGAAACTTCTGATTTCCGAGTAACTGCCCTTATCAGGGCTAAACAGACATGCCTCCAGTATCACTGACAATGACATACATTTAGCTTTTAAAGTAAAACTATATCTAAATTAAGACTTATAGCTTTACTCTTGAACCCAAACGCAAGAAGTTATTGCTTTCATTGTTTGCAGAGCTGTACATCACTGAACTAGAAAAGTATCCATGTTATTCAAGCAGATGGACTGTCTGAAAGTTGAATGATATAAACCATCAAAAATCAGACACCAATGCAAAGCTTTAATGAGACTTATGTCTACATCACTGAGTCCTAAATGAAGATATACTTACAGTTGTTTGCTTTGCAGCTGAGAGACAACAGGCAATCAAAGGAAGGCCTCCTTGTTTTAAGGCCCCTGGATGAATCTGGTCAAGTTTATAAAGTTAGATGCTTGGTGATAAGCTGAAAATAAAGATCGGGTTTTAATGTGGTAGGGAAAAGGTAATAAGTGTGCTAAAGAGTATACATTTGCAAGGCATCCCGTATCTATAAACTCAAGTACGAGATAAACAGACAACAAAGATGCAATAAGTAAATGAACATATTAAATAGTTTTGGTGGCATGCTTTCACCCAACTGAGATTGTCAACATTTTGGCCTACTTGACTAAATTTAATTTTAAAAAATTATAGTATGACGCTAGAGCATTGACCCGGGTTAATCAGAACAGGTGAACAGCCCTCGACACTGTAGTAATGATGCGGTAGAGTGGAGCGGTCGCTAGAAGTGTTCTGTTGGGATACACATATTTGGAGCTGGTTTGGGAGTGTGCCATCATGCTTGGCGAGCAAGCAACTAACCAGTCTTATCATATTACTGATATCAATATAGCACAAATTCTTATTTAAGACGGGTATATCCGTCTTAAGCTTAAGGCGGGTTAAGACTAATTGTCAGAATAGAACAGTTCGAATAAGTGTTCAGTTACCTAAACCAAGTAGGCTTACTTATTAATCCTTATTAGTTTAGGAGAGAGTATTATTTCCTAACCAAGAAAGGAATAGCTTGTTTATTTAGTGCAACTAGAAGGGATGTGTCTACACTCTACCCTGTGTATTCATTCACAAATATATTGAGTTATTGAGTTCATTAATAATAATTGTGTTTATTAGTTCAAGCATGGAAGGGTCCGCGTGACGCAGTTATTCCTTGCAAGATTGATTTTTTTTTTTTTCGTTTTGTTCCTTAGTGATCTTGACTGAAATAATAACTTATTTCTTTCTTATTCCTCTGTGGCCTTCAGCAAATATTAGTCTTATTCGACTTATCTAGTTAGGTTCCCTGACGAATTCATATAATTTAATCTTAGTTGAGGGATCTTGCGAGGTTTTTTTGAATTCATATTTTTATTATTTTCGATGCAATATTCTCTGAAGACGTGAAAGTTTTGCTTGGGTTTGACATCATATTGCTAACAAAAGTAATAAATTGATTACAAATCGACAAGTATACAGTCACATATTTACAACCAGGGTTTCAAATGGACTATTTGATAAGCAAATACAACACTTCCCTCACAAAACCCACCCATCTTATAACAGTTCATGGATTATACATCAGTCTCACCCATCACCACCCTCATCATCCACTCACCGCCTACCACCCCCTTAGCCACCAAACCCCACCCCACAGCCACTGACATTAACACAGCGTCTCAGCTCACCTATATTCACCAGAACTTAGTCCCAACCGACCTAAAAACGCACAAATCCTCCACCCTCGACATCCTTACTCGTAGGGAGGCATTTTCAACCGTCAAGTCTTGGGTTGACGTGTGGATTGGCTTGAGGTTTGGTGCCTATTAATACGGATGCAGTGACTAATGGGGTGGTGCAGTGTAGTGGGGCGGGGTGGAGACTTTGGGTGGAACTAGTGGTTGGAGTTTGTGGAGTAGGTGAGTAAGTGAGTGATAGGTGGGGATACTGTGGCCTGTAGCTATAATATTAGTGTCCTACAAAAGTAAGTGGAAGCTTCTGTGAATCTTGACTAAATAGAAAATGTGGGAAGGATTCTGCAAATTAGGAGGGAGTATGTCTCAAGATACAATCATTTTGTTCCAAACAAAGAAAGGGACAACAAAACAGCATGTCAGAAGTGCTGCATACATAACTTAAGCAGCATCAACATGGGTGATAAGCACTTACAAGTTACAGTGGTGAAGAACCTAACTAAAAGGTGAAAATGAAACAGTTGACTGAAAGTACAAGATGATCAACACTCTTGACCATCGGAAAAGTTTTAGTATAGATGGGTGCTTTCATTATAATTTGCACTACTTTTAAGCATGGGGCCAATTATGATGTTTGGGGGTGGCTTGGGATTTTCTAGTTTCAGAACGACAATAACTTTGTCAGTAATCATGGAAAAATCACATGCAGAGCAAGAAGGTATTAGCAATCCACCAACCTTCACTTCAAAACATGAATGAAAGTAATCACTCGTGAAGAAACACTTGGACTCTCAATTGGTAGCTGGTGGACAAAGAAATTCAAATTAAGTTTGAAATAGGAAATGTTGTGTCGAACAAGTGTCAGGCTTTCATACTCCAACGAGGATGATGTCAAAGTAGTATATTAAGAAAAAAAATGAGAAATATCTTGTACCACTAAGCTTCATAGATTTACAGATAAATAATCAGGAACCTCAAGTACGAGAGACCAATAGTAAGCTTTCAGCTAAATAGAGTTTGAGAGTAGAAAATGGATCAAGATATGAATTGTAATATTTCTGCTGCAATATTACCAATTTACCATTGAGCGTCTCTGTTATATATGAAACCTATGCCTCTCTGACTTGGGCATGAGTATTGGACATCAATACATATCCAAGTGTCCGACGCGGTATGACAAAATACCAGACAGGGGACCTGTCCTAAGACGAGGATACGGGTGCAGGGACATGACTTCAATGATAAACTACACATGTTCGCTGATCCCAATACATTTTGGGAAGGCTTTATTGTTGTGGCGGTTGTAAAAATACACTTGTGAACTTGCAACATTTCAAATCTACCTTTCAAGTACATGGAAGAAGTTTGCAAATATGATTTAAGATTATTAAGAATAATACTAAATGCTTTATAAACTTTCCTCCTCTACTTTTATGGTGTGAGCGACCAAGCGTCACTAGTTTAGCTCTCTAAGTAGAAGTGTCAGACAGGTACGGAATCCATACCCATATCGATGTTGTGTTGCACTGATGCAGGTATGGTCCTAAAGTGAAAAGTCAAAGTAACAAAGTATGAAACACAATCGCCAATGGATATAGTTCTACTGAAAAGCATTTGCATTACTTCTCTAATCATAATCATTCATAAAAACTCACCTGTAAAATAGCAGGACTGCATTCTTCTTCAGCAGCAGCAATAACAGCAGCAACCCCTTCCAAATTATAAACATTGAAGGCTCCAATAGCATATCCACCTTTTTCTGCATGCTACATGGCAAAAATTTGAACAAATATAAACTTAAAAAATATGTACTTTGAGGAACAATGTTGAACAAGTGAACAAAGTTTATGAGGTCTGACAAGCAGCAGGTCTTTGGTGGATGATAATTTAGCAGTACGAGCCCAACTCTTCACCACCTCGGCAAGAGCCTTATGGTCACCAACATTACCTATAAGTCATAGATGTGTCAACAAAATAACTAACAGATGCTAAAAGTATTCGAGTACAGCTGCATACACTCTATGTTTTTTTTATGTATAATTTTCAGTCACTAGAAAATAACTAACAGATGTCAAATTTTCAGTCACTATACTTTTCAATCTCTCTCACAACACAACAGAGTATTAAGAAATTTATATCCTTATAAGAACTTATGTTGCTAACCATTTAATGACACACCCTCCTATATTGTAGAATCACTCCCTCTTTCAAAATATTTTGAAAGGTTGGGCAATTCAAAAAAAAAAAAAAAGAGGGAGTACAAGTTTAAATTTGTTCCCCTACATACGGTTTTTTATAACTGAGAATCAAATCGTTATCATAAAAATAATCATAATATGTAAAAAAAAAGGGGTACACAACAGAAAACAGATGGTGGTTGCAATGTTTTAATGAGAATAAGCATGAGAGACAGATTACAAAGCAACAGTCACCTGGAAATACTATATACGGAACTCCAGGGTGCCTACTTTCAGGTCCTAGCTCCCATAAAGGAACACCAGCCAAAGCTTGTCCAACAACTTTGGCACGTTTAGCTTCAAGAGCTTTGGTAGCAATATCGGATGAAGTGATTCCTCCCTGAGATTAATGAACAAAATCTTCACCGCAGACTCTAGCCATCGACTTAAGTTAACACCGAAACTCAAGCATTTGTGGATATTTAGCGACAAAGTAATGCTGATTTATCTAACAACTGATAGACAATGAGAATAACATCATCATTCAAAGAATCCCCAGAGTGAGAACATGAGGATAACATCTTCATTTAAAGATTTATTTGTGCATACAAACAGCTTAACAGTTAGCATGAGAAACATGACATCTATGAGAAAGAAATGCTATAAATCATCTAACAGATGCTAACAGTATAAGAGTACAAATGCTAAAAGGTCATATCCTGAATAATACCTTTGCCAGAATATAGCGAGGCCTAGTAGCTATGCGTCTGACGATTTCTACCAAGGCAGAGCTGACTTTGAAGTTAATTTCCAAACTCTCACTAGGTGCTGTTGAACATAAAGGAAGAAGATTAATGAAGAAAGATATGTCATGTTAAAAGAGGACGCATAGCAACTAGGCCTCACTATATTCTGGCAAAGGTATTATTTTGGGATTACTAAAAAAGGAATGGAAGAAGGTATATTGAAATGGCATAATAATTTTGGGATTACTCAATAAGTAGGCCATAGTAAAATAATTTAAAAAAAAAAAAAAAAAAAAAACTAGAAGGAAAATATATTAAAATGACAAAGTAATGCGCCTTGTTGGCTACACCTTATCTACAAGGCGCTGATAAGGTGCACCGAGGTGTTATAGCAACTGCCTCGTTGAATCCTGGGCTTAAGAATGTCTGAGACACATTTTTTTCAAACTAAGTAGGCTATAGTGTATAAGACTATCCACAATAGAGAGAATGTTATCTTCCTCTTATTTTTTTCTCGATCTTTCTATCTTTTTTACATCACACTTTCTCTTTCATTCACCTCATTTTCCACTAGCTTCATCCTCTTCGTTAACTCTTCTATTTTTCCGCACAATGACGAGGATCCTCTTTTGATACCTCTATCTTACATTAATTAGTAATTACTACTCTCAACATTTACAAAAAGAAAACAGGAATTGTTGTCCACATGGCATATATTGGTTTGTTTGCCGACACAAGGGCCACTATTCCCTTCCCTCTAAAATTAGAGGAAGTAGTTCACTTCCTCTTTGAAGAGGATATTCAACAAACATGTCTCACAATGTAGAGGACATCCTCTTAGAGCATAGAGAATTATAGAGGAAAGTCCATCCTCTCCTGGAATGTCGAATAGAGTTTGCAATATAGAGTATAATTTATACATGGATTCTCCATACTATTACACGTACGCTGCTACCCCTCTATATATAGGCAATGTACTATGGAAAACTTAATGACATCCACTAGAATGTATGGAGGAAATTTAGTAACGCACATAACCATTAACAAAACAAAAGAAAGCGAGGCAAAAGTTGACTAACTTCTCCCAACAATGAGCTGTCGGCTGGTCATTATTACTGTATCCATAGGAGACCTAAGGAACATATCAGCCAATTCTGCAGCTAGGTTGATTTCTTGTTCTCTCTCAGCTGGTGATTTCAAGGCCACGTTATCAACAGAAATCTGTGTGAAACAATAAGAATAATTAAATACCCTCTCGTAGCAGTGAAACATGTAAATTTTTAGGCAATATGATTATATGAACACAGCACACTGCTTGGTTTATTGTTATCCACTCATAACGTTCTTCGCTCACGTTAGTCAAATATTACGAAGATTTTGGAAAGATAAACAATAATATTAGATTAAAACCCTCCTTTTTCACATGGATAGAAAGAAATAAAAATAACCTCAATCCACTTTAATGCATTGCCCATCTGCGCTTTGAGTTCATCGACCTACGAAGAAACATGTGATACAAAGAAGCATCTCACACACATAAATAAATATATAGAATTTAAACACAGAAATGACATGAACAAATACTTCGTCCATGAATAAACTTCCTAGTTTGTTTTGCACATTAAGGAAATAATAAAAGGGAATTGAAATACAAGTTCATGAGGAAGTAAGGGGTCAGGAACTGTAGTGACCAGAAATGACATGAAATTGTAAGGATTCCAACTGCGAAATTTATTCATGGACACACCCAAAATTGAAACCATGAAGTCTATTCATAAAACACACTGTACTCTTGATCACCTGTTTTGTAGTTTTGGGGACATACGATCCCACAATAATTAGACCACCAGCCTTGTCCTTGTGTACACTTAGATCCTTAGGTGAAACGGGAGGCCTTGATCTTAACCCAATTCTCGCAGAAACGAAACTAGCTGCAGTGCGGCATAGAAAACTCTTTCCCTGTAGCTCCGCCTAGAGAAGTAAATCCACATAGGAGTATACAAAAGATTTAGTTCTGAAATCCTTCTTATCATAACAAGATAACAGCGATAATAGTACTGCAAGATAGAGGAAGAAAACTCACCAACATCATCCCATAACCAAAGACAGCCATGTCTCTTTCACTAGCTGCATTTACTATGCATGTTGCCCCCTGTTCCATTATTTCATTTCACATAGTTCACATTATTACGTAAATGGAGATGTATAAGTTACAATAGAAACTCTTGCAGGCGTAAAGTACTCCCTCTATTTTCTTAAATTAGCCCCATGGGTCCACTTTTTCCCTCACAAAAAGTGGGCCCATTACGCTAATTCATAAAAATGGAGGGAGTATCATTTTCCAAGCGATCATAGATTAGAGAAAACAATAATCTCTCTTTTAGTCCGGTTGAACTTCATTTTCACTTTCTCAAGTATCTAATGGAATGCTTGCTATTAATTTTCTTTTAGATCTAATTTTTTTTGGTATTCTTCCTAATTTAAGCTTTGTCTGATTTCTATAGATCTAAGTTTATTTTGAAATTCTAATTTAATCTATTTAAGAATATATTGGTGATTATGTGTTTCTCTGTTGATCTTAAACATTTGGTTATTAACGTTTCGCCGCATCCTGTGTAGATATTTTAGTAATAATATGATCTTAGATTCTTAGGAAAGAGATTCAACTAGGAATTAAAGAAACTTCAATAGTTCAATGTTTCTCAATCCACCACTGTATGTATGCCTAGAGTCTTAAATCAAATCTAAAATTAACTTCATCACGACATGCATGTTTAGTCATGCAGGGCACAATAGCATGCCATTAGTGGAGTTATTAATAAATTAGATGAATATAGAATCTAGCTAACAGGATAATGTCCTATGTGAAAATGCCAACCCCTCACCTTCTCCAAATTGCACAGGTACTCACAAACAGCATCTGGACCTCCATTACGTACGAGATCAATAGAAACGGAAGCAACATTGCTTGAGGCAATACGCCCTTTCGTTTTCTCCTCAACCCACTTCAATAAAACAAGTCAAAATTTAAAGACAAAGTAAATGGCATGCATTGACTTAACTAGAGGCCCTGTTTAGACATGTTCCAAGTCAAACCTCACGAAGATTTGAAGACTTGTATCCAAAAGCAGAATCTTTAGCAAACTCCGTATCTCCAGCAGGAACAAGCCTAAGATAACATTTTAGCACAAACTTATAGACGTTATAAAGCCACTCACCACATGAACTGAGCCAGACAAATTATTTACCGGTCAGATTCTGCAACATAGTGTACATCTCCTATAGTAAACCGACCTCCCTGAAGAAAGAACGGGCAGATGATTGTTGCATCAATGTGCCCTAGGACTGAAACAACAGCATCTACTTCCTGTCCAAGCAGCTAGGGTTATATACACAAAGAGGAGACGATAAAACCATAAAAATACCAACTATCTTACACATTGATTAGACTCCCCTTGCAATTTACAAACTGCACACGGCCATAAGCTCACTATGGGTGGTATGGATTGGGTCGTGCTTAGCAAGCTCTAACCCTTACCAAACGTACAATGACAAACCCTTACCAAACACACAACGACATTATCTCATTCACCATTATTCTTTCCTTATTCCTATATGGTAGTCTATCTCAACGTTCAGCATCTGATACATTAGCCAAAATTTCCCATCAACAACAGCTAAAAGCTGGATGCTAGTAGCTGACGAAAAGAGCCTTATTTTCCATAAAATGCTTTCATAAAGGTTAAATTCGCAGTATAAGCATAAAAGCCTTACCTCAGGGAAATGACCTCTTAGAGTTGAATCACCTCTTAATACTACTGTAAACTCGGCACTATCAGCAGCTTTAGCCGCACTCTTTAAGTTCGCGCATATTTCAACAATTAGATTAATAGCCTGAATGAATTCAAATGGTCCAATCAGAGAGATCCAGTAATTTATTCTCGGTATAGTTGTACATTCCTGTAAACAATTAAATCACATAGCAAAACTAATCTAAAGAACAAATACCTTATCAGGACCAAGAGCCCTTGAGTTGGTTAAAATGAAAAAGCATTTAGGCTTCTTCCGAAATTGCTCAATTAGTGAGTTTACATTCCTACACGAAAGCAAAAGGCAACTGGATTATTCCGAAATTATGTCCCTAGACAGCATAAATCCGTAAAGATTATACTTTTATGAAAGCTAAAAGTAACGTGGTTTACAATCAAGAACTTCCGGCAAGTGCACGGATACAGCACCAAGCTTAATACATGATATGATTTTTAAGCATGTGCTGTGTGGTGAAAAATAAAAGTTGGATGTGTACACCATTGAAATGAGCTTACGTAAATAAAGATCCAAAAGGAAACATAAAATATCTGATGAGGGATAGAGGGACTACTAACCACTCTGTGAGAACATCAATATCATGAACAGTCTGTGTACCAGTGGGATCATCATCAAGTACTACCAAGGGCTTTATATTGTTCTCACAAAGCTTGACTATGTCATTAATTGGATCCATGGGCCACTCAGGAACAAGAGATTTTAGGACATATTCTTTGTTGAGAACCGCAAGCTTTCCTTCAACTTTGACACCTGTGAGGTGTTCGTAAAACTAAATAGAGAAGGCAAAAGGAAATCAAACGTTAGCAAGCTATGATCAAACACATAGTGGCAGTATGAAAAATTGACCAACAATTATCTTACTAGTCAATAAAAATACAGCAATACCATAGCTTTGTTGATAAGAATTATTATTACTCGATTTATTTTCTTTTCACAAGATCTTCCTAAATGCCAGGCCAGACCACTCCATACAGACTGCTACTCTGGTTGTAGTCTGTATAGCATAGCATTGCCAGACCAGTCCATACAGACTGATACTCTGGCTGTACTCTGTATGGCATAGCAGCATTGCTCACTCGATAAATCCCATAGCACACACACTAACACATGGTTGAACGTCTTGTCTAATACGTCTTTTATCGCCTGAAATGTATCGGTATTGAAGGCCGCCAATAGGAGATATCTCGAGATGTATCGGGTAAATAAAAATACGAAAAATCAGCTGAGACAACCAAGATGACCGAGTGATAACTTGTACTGGCCAATTTTGTAAAAGCAAAACGGTAAGAAGTTTTATAATATTGGTCAAACTATCTTGAATAGATTCAATAGACAACCAGGGAGCATCCCTTATTCCCTTGCTTCTCACGGTAAGTATGTAAATGCTATTTACATACATTAGTTTAAAATTATTGATTTCTTTATTTAACTAATGATAGAAATTCAATAATTAAATACTTACCATAGAGTTCATCATGTCACTTTTCTTGCCAAATACATTAAAAAAAACTTCTTTTTTTTACAAAACTCCAGATTTTAAGCAATGTTGTTTTGATCATTAAGAGTATGTCCTAAGTATCTATAGTTGATTAGAAGATAATTAAACCTATAAATTATTTTGTAACTTTCAGCAGTTTTTAGTGCTCGTTTTACAAAAATAATTTATATATTTCTGATAATCTAATTCAAAGTATATGATTAATTAGCACAGTAAATTTTATTAATTAATTTGTTACACAGCTATTCTACCGTGTATATACCTAACTCCTGAAGCCAACTAATTCTTAAACCAAAACACCTCATGCTAGTTATATTGATGGGTGAAATTTTAAAAGTAATTAAACATTTAGAATATTTAAAAAAATGTTTATTCAACATTCATATATTGCATATTTTCACCGTTTTCAATTAGTTGTCCGTATGCAACATGTATGTACAGTGTTTGTTAAATAGATGTTAATTAAGTGCCATGATAAAATCATAAAATACAACGGAATAGAAACGCAAGTTGCTGGGGTCGGGTGAATCCGGCAACTCAACTGAACTTTTCAACAAGAACAAGAAATGCATGTTTTTGTACCTTGACCACAGCAGCGTCGTCTAAAGATCCCCACCCAGCTGCAGAACCTATAAATAGAAATTATTTTTGAGATATATAAACAAAAGGTTTACTATTAAGGACTACATCACTAAAAAACGAACTCCAAGCACACGAATGTTTGGTGCTGTATCTAGACTCAGCTAACCCACCCTTGCCATATACAGAATAGAAGTGAAGAAGTGGATGGAAATGGACCCAAATAAACTAAACATCAACAAAGAACAAAGGTTAAACCTTCAAAAAGAAGGAATTCCACTTGATAAGTGGCCTTTCATGGTCCAAGAATTTCCAATAGAGCCAAAGACTCACTACTCTTTTGCGTTACAATATGATGGAATTAGCAAAATAACACAATAGATTTGTGAATTAGCAGCTTGTTGATGCAAACTTTGATGCAAAATCATCTCGAGTAATTATAAAACAACCTCTGTCTTTATAAAACAACGGTAAGATTTCATACATCCGATCCCCCATAGCCACAATAGACGGATGAAGACTTAAAGGTAATAGGGTAACATTATTTTTGTTCTAGTTCTTGTTATGGAACCCATATTTATGAGAAAATAATAGACTCAAGAGTCAATACCTGAAAGAAATAACTGATGAGCAGTAACAGCTACATGAAGTGGTATCCTCCGTGACGAGCCTTCATGAGATATAATTCCCTGAAAAAGTTTGATATTGTAGTTCCCATGCTTAAATTAGAATCATATAAATGAATGGGTTTCCAGATGTAGATTCTGCTCAGTGCTCACCAGATCTTTCACAAAGATATTGAGTGCAGAAAAAGGTGTGAAATCATTGTTCACCATGTGAGGACCACGATTTTCCAACATCCTTCAAAAGCACACGGGTAGTTAAAGAAAATAATGCAAACAAGTGTTGTTATAAGATAGCCACAGTAAGGTATAAGATATGCAACAATTATCACTTTTATAAATGTACTCCATCTGTCCCATCCAAACTGTCATAACTGACTTTTCACAGTTATCAAAGAGTGATAATAAAGAGAAATAAACAAACATGTAATAATACAGCTTAGAGAAGGGTACTTTAATTGAGTGGGCATGTTTAATAAATGACATCTACTAAGGATGACAAAACTAAGATAAGCCAAGTAATGGGAGTAGATTTTTGCAATAAGGGGATTAATTTTTTATTTACCTAACTAATGAGACAGTCCAGAATATATACAGTTCTGATTGTAGTAAACAAAGAAAAAAATACGAGAGACAAATATAGAAACATATAAACATATACTACGTAATAATTTACAGATATTTCACACTGCTGTTTTTATTTTCGTAGGACTATTTTCTGAGAAACAATTTGAATAGTTTCTTTGGCAAGAGTTATCTTCTCTAATATTGTACAGCTTCCCTACATTATTTATAATTAAGAATCTGATTAGTTGATGTTGTGGTTGTTCTAACTTCTAACTTCCAGACGTTAGTATGTACTTATTTATGAGTTTATGACTGAGCTGAATAGTATGTATACACAGAAGAAGGTACTAAAACATGGCAAAGAAACATTATACAACAATACAATAAGTTTCAGGTGGTCACAGTTACCAAGAAGTTCCTGCACTAATGGTGATAAAATGGAACAAATCTCTTGTGTATAGACCCAAGCGAGCTCCAAAGGCCAAAGCCTCTGCTGCTGATGCTATGTGAACTCCAGCAAGTAACTGATTAACCATCTTTACACAGCTAAACATAAAGAATTAAGGTGTTAGTCCAACAATGTAAAGAACATTAATCTATTATAGAAGTAATACTATGTTTAGCTATAGATAAAAAAGAGATAAAAGATAGCTCTATAAATATCAATCCGTAAATGTCAGACAGTTTGACAATAAGTGAAACTAGTTCTTGGCAAGGTGTAACAGTAAAAGGATTATCTAACATAAAAAATGGTCAGTGTATGATTTGTGGCTGGTTTATATAGTTACCCCTTCAAATCTGAACAGAGATGGTTCTAGCTAACCCTAAAAGGGTAGGCTACTGTAAGAAAACTTTTTGTCTATAAATATGAATCGGTAAATATCACACTGTACGACAATACAATTTTTAAAATTGTCAGAGGGTTTTCAAATTGAATATTTACAGGGCTCTAGTAGAACTGTTTCTCCCTTCATCATGGAACAGCTTCTTGTTAATTCACCCTACTCTAAGAGGATCGTCAATGCCCATCTATCCCGTGGATAAGGAATTCAAGAAGAATTTGGAAACGTGAAACCATCATATGTAACATGCACTATTAAGGGAAAATGTGCTCCAGATATACATAAGCATTGGTTGATTGGTCTCCATCAAAGCAACGTATACAGTATAAAAAATTAGTTTTCGTCTATCGACATGAGAAGCTAGCAAAACATATGGCCTCAAAAAATAAATCTACAAGATCAATATCTGTATTATTAACTTCATAGGTTCTCTCACGGCAAGGAAAAAAGAAAATCAAGCACAAGTAAAACAAATATCAGAGTTACCTTCCAGATCCACATCCTCCTTTAATGATATAAAGCTTCTCACTTAGTGCTGTGAAGGAAACAGGGAGGACTAGTGAATTCTTCGCCAAGGAAAAACTACTGTATTCAAAGTATTATATTGCACCTACCAGCAAGTACAGATGCACAGTACTCTAGTGCCTCCTCAGTTCCTGATGCCATTACCTGATGAAAATGTGGATATAGATTAAGAAATCACCAATTGCTCAAGTATTAAGACACTAAGAATCCAATATCTTCATGGGAATTCTGAGCGGAAGTAAAGATACTGCCACAAGCCTTCAAAACTGCACTAGAATTTTCAAGATTCTAGTGACATACTACTACTACGGCGATGATGATGATAATAATATAAAGCCCCCCTCAACTGTCTTTTGTATGGAATACAAAGTAAGCTATCTGGCTACAGCAACAATATCAGATTTGGGGTTGGCTGACATGAATCATCCTTTAGAACAATCCCTGGGTGATCGCAGACCTCATAATGCGAAAACATAGAAAAGGAAAAGTGAAAAGCAAATAAAGACAAGTCAGCTATCTGGATAGCTGTCAATTATTTACTAAAGTCGGGGCTGTACTAATTACAGCTTACAGAAACTAGAGTGACAACACTTGATTATCTGCTCATAGTTCGTTGACTTGAGAGCTGAGCTTGAAGAGGCCCAAGGCGTACCGAGGCGCTAAGGGGCTGAGGCGATGAGGCGCAAGGCGAAGGCGCACGCCATTAGACGCGAGGCGCCTTATTTTTGGAGCTAAATTTTCTTTCGCAAATAAAATTTTGGGCGCAATACCTTTTTTAGGAGTTTTCAAGTTTGCTAACATCTAAAGGGCTAAAATTTAGGAATAATGGGGAAAAGAAAGGCATATTGAAAGCGTTAGACATACTAATGAACCTCGCAAAGTGAGTTTTAGCTACGAGGCGCACCTAAAGTGCACCAAGGCGTTTTGGATAGTTCCTCATCCAAGGCGCGCCTTTTCAAACTAAGCTTAAGAGCATAAACTTATAGATGGACCCACCGTAAGTGTTCCTGCAGAAGCCCTCACAACACCACCAGAAACAGGGGCATCCACGAGTTTCAGCTTATTGCCTGAATTCACAAGTTGACATAGGACAAATGGTCAAATGTGGACATTAAAATTAGATAGAAGTATACAAGACTACAAGTTACCACAATGCCACCACATCTCCATGGTGCTAGCAATATCGAATATAGAACGCAAGTAGCTTCTAGAGAATTACATTTATAAAATAAAAATTAAAAAAATTAAAAAAAAATCAATCTAGAAATATCTAGTTGCAGTATGCACAAGGAATATAAATGTATGCACTTCCAGCAAATAGAATGACAATATATTTACGCAAGTCAATCCCTTCAAACGAAAGATGGGGTATCTCGTTTTGAGGTAAAGGGTGAAGCACGTGGAACGCACACCACAAAGCCAGGTGAGATAGATCCTCAAACATATGTAAAATTGGAAATATAGAATGATTAACTGCTTAAGCTATAGCACAAAAAAAATAGGAGATACCTTGCAAACGTTGCTCTAGGTTGGTCACATATGCCGGTGAAACAGTAGACGAAAGGATAATAGACGCTCCTGGTGAAAGAGCTGAATATGCAAGAACTTAAGTCAATTTTGCGGTTATAGACTAGAAAACAAGAACTACATCCTACTTGTTTTAAAAATAAAACTTATTAGCAATTAATCCTAATTATTAGGTTCAACATTAACTACGTACATATAAGATAATGCCACTAATTTACAGCACTACTTTTACCAGATGTAGTATAAATACAGCTTAATGTTAGTTTGAGTTTGAGATCAAAATTCAAAACCATACCAGAGATGCAATCAGATTGATTTCCAGGGAGAGGGGGTCAACACTTAGTTTGGAACCAGGTATCAAGCGTCCTTACTGATCATGGTACAAAAATGTGGTATTGGTAGAAGTTGCGATAACAATCACAAAGCCACGGATGAGACCAATGTGGCCGGAATTTTCAATTTGTTTACACTAATGATGTCTTAGGTTTCTCTTCTTCTTGAGATCTGAAATTTAAGTTCATTTTCCGTATTTGTAGTGTATGTTTAATCGTTTATGGCCTCTTTTCCAAATTACATATAGCATTTGCAAAATGAACCTGTTGTAACATTTAACAACACTTTTTTCGGGAAAAAAAAAGGATAGCATAGATTAACACTCTCTTAAGCACGTGAACTTGGTTAAAGACGTACCTTGCACTGCGCCTAGGTCTCCAAAAAGGACACTTTCTGCTTGAGCTTCGTTGGTGACCATTATCACAAGCACTTCAACATCTACAGTAGTAATATTTATTGGACTGCATTATATGGAGTATAAAACACTGCTTTCAAAATTCCCCATAACTGTCCGCTCTTTTTTTAACACCATGATAAATACTAAATAAAACTTTGCAGTTTGTCATGTAACAGATAGAAAGAAACAACAAAAGCATTCTAAATTTTTTTTTTAAATGCCGAATCCAAATTTAACTCACGGATCCTCGTACCCGAGTCCTTGATTTTAAGATTTCAAGGATCCGACACTCGGATCCGTATCCGTATCGGATACTCGTATCCGAGTCTGAGCATCACATAGGCCAACTAAGAAAGTAAGAAGTACTTAGTTTACCAAACACAGATCTAACATGAACTCAATATTGAGTATACTTTGGTATTGCTAATTATTTTTCTTAAGTAATGTGTCATTAGGAAATGAAAGAAAAGGAGAAGGTAACAGATAATTGTGCTAGATAAACAAGGAAATAAATATACCATAGAAATTAGTTGAAAATGAGCATAAAAGAGATTAAGAGCATGCATTTCTTCCATATTTGATATTATCATGGAATGATTTTTATCTAAACATTTAACAGTCAAACTTCTTTCATTTCTTTTCTTCGATGGAGATGAAACAAGAAGTCAAATACCTTTCACTGCTTCTGCAGGGGAATGACCGACTAGTCCACCTGCTTCCATAAACCGGGATAACGTAGGCTTATACACCTTCAGTCACAAAATTTATGAATATTAAAGTCTAAATGTGGACAACCAAATTTAAAAGTTAAAAAAGATGTCTTATAAAACACATAACAAATAGGCTCATCACTAACAATTATATACAAAATTCAGGACTCCTATTAATATCAACTGAGACAAGGAGATACTTTAATGCCACAAGTGATTAAGCATTGGTTTTGATTTATTGAAAGCGGATTTGGAAGGTAAAAGGACAGGGACAAATTCCCTTCTTTTGATAGCAAGTTGACTGAATGAATTTGGAGGTGAGGAAAATAAACGGCTCTATTTTACTTCCTAGAAGCAAAATAAAACTCCTTCGAACATAGGAAATATTTAGAAGGTAAATGGCATAGCAACATTCTCCATAGTCCATCCCCTTCCTCTCCCGCCCTTTCTCACCCCTCTGCCATCCCCTTCCCTCCTCAATGTCTATCCAGGGTTAAAAGAATTGTAGATAAATCAAGAGATTTAAGACATATTAGTAATCTAACGGACCCACGGTCTACATGTTTGCAAAAGATTTCACTTGACATGTCAGTGATGGAAGTTTTCCCTTTTATTCTCAAGTGGTCCATTTATAGGCTCATTGGGGTAGTCCATCTTATTAGGGGGGCAATTTACATAGAAATTTAAAACATTGAAAACCTCATATTAAACATGAAAGGAACCTAATCTTCCTATAATCTACTCAACTAACGAACCAGAAGCCACACTGAAAATTACGGCACACTCACATGTACACACAATATACAAACTATTTTCGCCAAATGAAAGCAATAAACTAATAAAGCCACTAAGAGAGAGAAAGTGTAATTACATCATAACCAACAACAGTAAAATTTGACCTCAACAGATGAGTTGCCATGCCGAAGCCCATTGCACCAAGACCAATGAAACCAATTCGGTTTACTTTCTTCGAACTGGAGATCAATTTACTAGCTAGTTCCTCAGGGTCATAAGTTTCTTCACTGGCTGCAGCATTAATATTGAATCCAACAGCTGTCTCCAATACCTGATTAGGAATGTTGATTATAACATCCATACTCCATAGCCAGCATATTATCAATAAAGGTATTTTGAGGTGCTAATGGACCTTAAATAATGGTGACTTGTAATTCCCACCAGAAGCATTTGAGCAACCTGCCAATGCACGACCAAAAAAAAAAACAAGTTTATTATTTAGGGTACTAGATAAAGTATACTCAGTAGAGACAAAACAAAAGGAGAACGATCCTCGAATCAGTACCTAGAAGTTGCTGTTGTGCAGCTGCAAGAAGTGGCAGAGGAAATGGAAGAGATTTAGCCAGACTGGAAATAATTCCCTTCAAAATACAACAGACTAGTGTTATGGCATGAAATGGAAAAGTATAACATATCAACATACTGTAACTCTGTAAATACACTATATAACAAGACATCTTTCAAAGTTGGTGGCACCGTTTTTACCAATAAATAAATTGTATGGTGAGGAATACAGATAATTGCAATTCGAGCAAGGATTAACTTGCCATAACCACATTTTATTCATGACTAGTTTTTAACAGCCTTGCCAAACAGTTTCCAGAATAAGAGAGTGGGAATGAAAGATGCACTGTGAAGTATAACATTGATTTATGCTCAAGGGTTACTGATATGGTACAAGATCTAGACCGCTACACGTGGACACTGCATCACGACCAACATACAAAAGGTTTGAAAGTTACAGCAACTTGTACTGCGTACATTCATGGCTTAATGGCCGAGATAAGGCTGCAACAAGCAATTCCCAGATCAAGTTTTTGATTGAAATTTAATAGCCTGGTTACTTTTTGTAATGTCGCATATGTGACTTAAGAGAATTGTCCGACTCTAGTGTGAGTGTGTGACTGGTCTGTGAAAATAATATAATTGGAGATTTGGAGTAGTTGTATATACCATTACAATAATACAATAAGTTTCCTTTTAATGGAGGACTTCATTAGTTTACCCAGTTCTCTAGGCAACCAATATTTTCACATAAATAAGATGAAAACATTGAAACCCAAAAATAAAGATATGCACGTTCCCATAAGAATAACAGCATCCCAACGTTTTCCATGAATAAAATCTTCTAAGAAGTGGCTGTTGAGCCAATAAAATCTTCTAATGCTACACTACTGGCTTGATCACACCCACAACTGAAGATTAAAAGGTCCAAAACAGGCTATTGCAAAAGCTGTGCTCTTGTATCCAAACAAAAGAAAACTATCTGAAAGGAGAAACCACGGCACATACATTCACATTTCACACTACCTCGCACTACCTCATATTATGGGGGGAAATGGTAAAAAAGAGTTATAATAAAAGCCACACTTGAAAGTAAAAAATAGAGCAGTGTTGTACCAAACTTTCAACAACAATATTCAAAGTTTCATGCTTCATGTGGTCAGCCTTTAACCACTTTGCAACATGATGCTTGAAAACCCTGCATGTTTCAATGAATCAGATAAGAGAAAACCTTAAGAAAAGAAAAAAATCAGCATGGATAAAGAACAATAATAAGAATGATATCCAATAACAACTAGTCAAATATTATAAATAGCTAACAACATTTTGTACCAGCTACCCAAATCCTAGATCACTAGAATGCTCTTTCTGAGGCCATGTCCTTGACAATAGGAATGCCACCTGCTCTGTTTTCTCATTTGATAAAAATGCTGCACTTATCATCGAGTTGCTGAAAACCTTTGGATTGAAGTATCAAGCCACAGTTAATCAAGTTTTTGTAGATAGATCTTGAATTTTATATCATGCTAATTCATGCTACAGTTACCTAACTCCAGTCTATGGCACCTACAGTTTAGCTCAGAAAGAGTCGATATAACAATTTAATTACACTATTAGATGAACAGATCAAGGAGCAATAGAGCATAAAGAATCCACATAGCTAAAAATTACAAAGAGGTCCAGAAAAAACTAATGCACGTAGTATGAATATAATTCAAACACCCGCTGCCTTAGCCAGCCAAAAAGATAGAAAGGCTCTTCACAAAGATAATCCATCCACGGAATGCCAGGACTATACAGAAACTTGCCTTCTTTCTTCCTATATATTTGATTATAAGGAGTCGGGCATATAAATACTCATGTGAGGGTAATTTGCCTCCATGAGAGGCACACCGCACACCGTGCTGTCACCTCCTTTGCATCTTTTAATAAACATCCTCTATTACTTATCACACAATTATTCCAAGGAATCGACAACAAAACTGATCCTCTCAACTCCTAGTCAATGTCAACCAAACCCAAGAACACATGAGCAACGTAGGAAAGGTGGAGTTCACTCCTGAATCATCTTCTTCAAAACATAATACCACGTTTAAACTGAAAACAATACCTGGGATCTTGAGTTCAATCTTAAAAATATATTCATAGCTCGACAGTAACGTATCACCTAAAACACAGGCTTAATAAATCTTCTTACACTATTAGTGCAGCCGTTACCGCCTCAAAATGTGGTAGTGGTTACCTTCAGAACCTTTATAACTCGGTCATCATGCGGTGGAGCGGCCTAAATTTATTACCATGGATTTAGTTCTTTACCGTGCTCAAAGCTGAAGTTTAGAATCTCGGCCAAGACGTATCATATCTCCCTTGATGCATTGGTATAGAAGGCGGCCAATACAAGATATCCCGTATTTGGTAAGTTAAATATAGGAAAACATGGGCCGAGACGAGCGATTAATAACGTATCGGCCAACTCGGCCCGGTACGGCTAGCGATGAACCCAAGATGTGCAATAATAACTTGTACCAGCCAAACTTTGTAATGAAAAGCTCTTAAAAATTGTATACAGTGGTCAAATTAATTATTTTAAATACTCGTAGAATGAATCTTAACTTTATACGAAATAGCCAATAGATGATAAACTATCTACAAATGGTTGTAAAATAACTATCATCGCGATATCCGTAACTCGGAGCGCGACGGCCGAGTTGAGGACCTATACCATGAATTTGAACCATGTAAGGAACCGGCCTTAACCATGGTGACAGACTGCTTAAGATATTACCTAGACAAATACAACTAACAAGAAGATCGCTCTTATCAATTTTATATTTGTAACACGCCACAAAACTCTTGGAAGTCTCTGATGACATTTTTACCGATTAGCTATCCCAGAGATCTGAACCCTCACGGCCACAATTTTGTGGAACCCCTTGGGCCTTTGTGTCAGTGAGGTTGGTTGAAGAAGGTCCTACTCCTTGTCTCATGTCATTAATCGCCATAACACCATCAAAACCTACTTCAAACCATTATTTGACTATACAAAGATACCTACCAGGAGTTACCAGCAGCGTTAGAGATGATGTCATAAAGTATCCATGGATGAATTCTGGATTGTACTCCAAGAGAAATAGCCTCAACTGCAGCAACAAGATGGATGGCCTCAAGGACGTCATTAACCATTTTTACTTTACTGCAAAAGGCACGATATGTATAAGGTCTCCATGTCGCACATATCAGTAATACAGCATATAGCTAAAACAGAGATTTTTGGACATGTGATCGTAGTAAAGCTAATATAGATCCAATTAACAAGGGTCTATAAAATTTTAACCTCTTGGAAGACAAGACGACAGATGTTTAAAAAATCAAATAAGTTACAACAATGGTATTAAAAAGCTAATGTTACACTATGTAACAGAATTTAGGGTTGATACGTTAATTCTTATCCCAACAGCCTCAGATAATAAATTTAAATTATCTAACTGAAATGAAAGCAGAATCTAGTTCAATTGGCATGTGATACTTTGAAAATAAATTTTAGTTCCTGCCAAGTCCTACAAAATAATTAGTCTGTGTATATTACTGGTTACAAGTTATACGCTCCGTTGCAACTATACGTTGAAGCGTACCTTCCAGCACCAATCTCACCATCAAACACATACAGCTTTTCACACATAGCTGCCAACAAGGACAATATATATAGTCAATATACAGACTGTATATAAGTGTGTCTGGCACAACATTAGTTCAGAAAAAGGTCAATCAATTGCCTCTGGAACTATGATTACCAGACAGAAGAGGATGTGCCTTTGTAATTGCATTAGACTTCCCTGATGATACTATCTATGATAATTAGAAAAAAAAACACAATTATTAGATACTTATCAAGATGAAAATCTAATTCCAGAGCCGAGCAGCATAATCTTTTTGCTTAAAAGACAGAGATGACATACCATAAGTTTCCCCTTCAAATCTTCGGACATTCCCTTAGAGACATATGCGTCAACCACCCCACTTATCTCATACTCCTCTAAAACAATTACATTAGTTTCACTATCAGAAATAGCATGAGAATACAAAGCAAAAAAAAAAAGAAAAAAAAGAATAATGGCCTTGTCTCCTTTGAACAATAGTAAAAATGTGCAAGGACGATTGATATCTTTTACAAGCGGCTTAGAGCGTCAAGAATTGTGATTTGTCTATAAATGCTTCACAAAACTTAATATATACAACTTTTGATTCTGGTTGTAGTCAGTTGAAAATGTAATAATGATTTTCTCAATTCATTACAGCGTGTCAAGCCTAAAACTTTAAATTGCTTAAAAGCATGTCCTTTCTTGGGTAGAGTGGAACAACTACTCAATAGCACACTTAGTAACCTTTTTCAGTTGCTTTCCTTCGAATTATATGAAAAAGACTACTCCCTTTATATCGGAAGAAAATTTATGTAAAGGTACAGTACAAGAAGCGGAAAAAAAACTCAAAGAAAAACGGGAAAAGGGTGAAGGTAAGACAATTCCAAATTTTTAGTTGAGAAAGCCTCTTATTAATCCCTTCAATCAAACAATGCTTTAAATTTCAAATTTCCTTTTTGTTCTCCGAATAACCTTCCTCTAGTAGGTTTGGAAAACCGGTCCGAATTCGTTTCCAATGGGGTAGAGCATCAAGGACATTAGCTTTCCCCTCATGTTACTATTTTAACTCAGGGACATACTAGAAAATTTGCAATAAATTAATCTAGTAGTTCTGGCTACGTTTTCTTTATACGGAGTAGTTGACTAATATCCTTTTGTATCTTAAAATACCAAGGAAAGAGGCCTTAGGACACCCAACAAATTAGTACAATCATCAAATATTATGATGATTCAGGTAAATAAGCTTCCGACCTCTATTACTATCTACACCGCAACCACATTTTCCGAGACTGTTGAGATTGTGAGATTATCTAAACCATTTGAAAGGCTAACTTATCTATCTCCCACTGTTGCATAACTCATTACATGCTTCAGCAATAGTAATTCTTTCCCGCCAGTATTATTACAGATTCAGTTAGTGGTGAACTGGTGATTGTTGTTAAAGTGCACTAGAGAAGGAAATGAAAAGATCAAAGAGTACACAAATACTTGTGTAAGGCGGCCTAACACAAGTATATTGTAAACGGGTTTTCCTTGATAACTACTTTTTCACTAATATGGATCATGATTTACTGGTGAGTTGCATCTGTTTACACAAGACATCTATAAAAACGCTTTACAGAAGACCAATTACATATAATATAATAAAGAGAAATGTAAAACCGAAATTCACTAGATGTAATAAGATACTATATGTCATTATGAAAGGAGGTATTATACAGCAAGAGTATCAACTTGCCTGTAAGACATTTTTCCAACTTTTGAACTTCAGCAGGTAATAATACAGTATGGAGAATAACTGCTGCATTTTTGTCCAAAACTGCAATGATGGACATTAGTTAGTGGTTTAGTTTACTGAAAAAAATTCACTCTCTCCAAATTACCTCCTTACCTTTCACAACACCATTTGGACCCAAGATAAATTCATTTATTTGTTCCAGTCGCGATATTAATAGAACTACAGCTGTCACGCCTGCAAGCCATAAATCAGAAAACATGTCGCAAGCAGCGTCTTTCAGCATAATACAAACAAAAAAACGAGTGAATATCATTATACAGTTTCAATAGAAGTACCATTTCTAGCTAGAGAAAAATAATGGAAATTCTATATGGTACCCTTGTTTTTCAGATTTTACCTGGTACCCCTTCTTTTTCAGAAACATTAGTGGTTACCTTGAACTTTATTACCTATTACTAAGTTGTAATTTCCGTTAGTTCTAACTTCCCATCAAATTCTCAGTCCTCATCCATCAACCTTCATCTTCAGAGCCCTCAATCTTCATCATCTTCACCCAAATATTCATCTTTATCACATTTTTCAACCATCATCCGATTTTTCCTTTCACGTTACCTCACAAACCACCATCACCTACAAATGTGCTTATCTGACAAACCTCACCTTGAGAAACCACCACCAAGTTCACCCCATACCACCACTAAAACCACCAACAAGCTACCCTAAAAGCGTCCATAACCATATGGCTTCTGGGCTTCTCCATCAAACACTCTATCCACGCCCGCCCCTTCAATTTTTGTAGAAGAAAATTACGACTATTGGTGCATTAAAATAAAGTTCTTGTTAAGAGCAAATGCACTATAGGAGGTACTGGAAATTGATCTCCAACGAGTAGGTGCTCCCACAACCTTAACATCATTAAAGAATATAATAAGGATGAATTAAAAGACGTCAAAACCTTGTTTTTTCTTGACATTTGAAGAAACCGACCTCACGTCCACCGCCGCGGCAAATCCAACATGTAGAGCCTCTTTTAATGCTAAAGTTTGACCTCCTATGATGAGCACTACTGTAAGTTTTTTTCCCGCTACTCTCGGCAATTAGCCCGATCCCATTGATTCCCAAAGTCTCGCCTAACTCCTTGCGAGTGCTCTCAAAGAATAAAATGATGTCAATTACATAGCGTTTGTCCTCCTTTTATAGCTAAATGTCAAACACTCAAACTATATAGTCACACAACTTTTCCACATTGATCACCATGTTAATAAAGAGGACGTTTTGGTGAGTTAGAAACATTGTAATTATGCTCATGTTCTTGACATTTAAAGAATCCTACCTCACATGCCCACTCCCACCACAGGTTCAACATGTAGAGACTCATTTAATGCTAGAGTTTGACCTCCTACTATGAGCACTACTATAACTTTTTTTTCCCCGCTACTCGCAGCCATTAGTCTGCTCCCATTGATTCCCAAAGTCTCACCTAACTCCTTGAGAGTGTTCTCATCAAGAATAAAAGGATGCAAATTACATAGTGGTTGTCCTCTTATAGCTAAATGTCAAACTATAGCCACGTAACTTTTCCACACTGATAACAGCAATAATTAAGAGGAAGTTTTGGTGATTAGAAACGTTGTAAGTACGCTCGTGTTCTTTTTTCTTGACATTTGAAGAACCCTACCTCACATGTCCACTCCCACCACAATTCCAACATGTAGAGCCTCCTTTAATGCTAGAATTTGACCTCCTACTATGAGCACTACTATAAAAAATTTCCCCGCTATTCTCAGCAATTAGTCCGATCCCAATGATTCCCAAAGTCTCGTCTAACTCCTTGCGAGTGCTCTCATTATGAATAAAAGGATGCAAATTACATAGCGTTTGTCCCCCTTTTATAGCTAAATGTCAAACTATATAGTCATGTAACTCTTCCACATCGATCACCATGATAATTAAGAGGACGTTTTGATGAGTTAGAAACATTGTTTCAATAAGAAATATATAATCCCATAATGGAGGGATTTATTTTGAAAGGATCCATTTCCTATGATTGCGAAATTCAAAGAGGCAGCCCTCGTCAAAGGGCACACTAGCTATGTTTCCACTGCCTATCCAATTTCTGCCCCTAATGACACTCATGACTTTGCACCTTTACCTGGAAGTCCAAGTGTACCATAGGCTTAAAGGTTCACTTAGAGTCTCGGCCACATAGAGCAGAACTAATACGAATGACGTGCTACAAGTCCTTAAGCGTAGGTACAAGTCCTTAAGCGTAAGTTCCTTGAGTCTATAGTCATAAGGCTTACCAGCTTTGCCTTGGCATGGCAATGTGTTTTACTAGCCTGACACCCTTTGAAGAGTTTGTTTCAAAACATTGGGCACAAATTGTACTTCCAAGCAACTATCATGGATCACTTCAGTGGGAAACATAGAGCTTTTGACAATAAACATGCAGAAAAGAGGGAAATACATATTTGTCTCAATACTTTTCAATGGCGGACTTATAATTTGTAAGAAAACAACATTTTTCTGTTTCAAATGGAGTCAAAGACACATTCTTTGTCTTTATATTACGATGGAATAATGCAAAGTGGCCTACTAAACTGGTGTTGTTCTTTCTATAATGAAGAGCGATGCAATTCTTACCACAATTATTCATTATGCGTCATTCGGAAACAATCTCTTGGTATCAAAACATTTAGGTTTTAGTACAAGAGTAAGGCTGCATACATCTGGGTCCAACCCTATTATTTGGGGAGCCCTTCAGGCATTGTGGTACTGTTGCTTTACGAAAACGAAAGGTTAAATATATCCGTATGAGATATATCAACACAAAACACAGTGTAACTCTGTGAATCTGAACATTTATTCATGCAGCTCTCTTTGGGTACATGCAGGAGAGCATTTCGAGACGAGCACATTGACGGTAACTTAGAAATTAAAACTACGCCAATTTGAATAAGTGTTATTTTTACAAATGGTTGATTCTCTTTTTACTCCAAAAAGTTATCTTTTTCCATGGTTGAAGCAATCAAAATGTAAATTAACAATAAAAATGTTAAGAAACGCTAAAATAATAAGAATGATAGAGGCAAAAATAAGAACAAATTTACGAGAGAAACACTTGGACACAAAAGGTGAAGAAGTCCGAGGAAAGTAATGAATTAGTGACCTGTGGCAGCCTCGATGGCAGAGGCACATGTTATTCCTCCAAACCTTTTAGAAAACTCAACTG
This sequence comes from Heliosperma pusillum, assembly GCA_022085475.1. Taxonomy (NCBI): domain Eukaryota; kingdom Viridiplantae; phylum Streptophyta; class Magnoliopsida; order Caryophyllales; family Caryophyllaceae; genus Heliosperma; species Heliosperma pusillum. Next base: position 73,080 of record JAIUZE010045737.1, on the reverse strand, counting down.
CTGAGGGACTGTCATTCTGAAGACACAGTGAAAGAGAATGCATCATCCAATGAGTGCACTGAATATTAGACCACTAGCAGTGAGGTGAAAGAAAATTGTAAGCAAATGCCGCTATGATGAGGCCATGACTAGATAAGAAAAGCTCTGAAAATTGAAGGATTTTCAAGGATATGGTGAAGGTGATGAATAATAAGTGAAGTGTAGTTCCTAGTATAGATAAACTACTTAGTCCTTGAGTCCTTGAGTAGCTCCTAAATTGCAAATTGTAAGAATAAGATAATAGAAGTTGACCGACCTGAGCATGAAAAGCTTTGAGAGTGTAGCCAGAGGCAAGTAATGAAGCAGCCAAGTCCAGTGTTATATCATCTACTCCCACTAAACCAACCACTTTTGCTGCGGAATTACTCATCTTTTTTTTTGTATCCTCAACCAACAACTTAAATCAAATGTGATCAAACTTATTACTCTAGGCAGTTGGATTTATCATACTAAATAAAGATATTACTGAATTAATAATCAAATTAAAAGCAATAACTGAATTTGCTAATCAACGCACCTTACAGGAGTTGAAATGCTGAAAATAGTCGTATAAATAAAATCAAACGGTCCACACTAACTTGTCACTTGTAACGGCTGCAGATGATGATGATGATGATGATGATGATGAATACGGCAGGCGATAGAAATGAAGAGATGACTATCAACACTCTGTGATTTGAATTCTCAACTAGTAGCAGCAGTAGCAGCGAGATTGGTTTTGCATTACTTAATTCTTAATTCTTAATTCTCAATAATTCATTAGTGTGGTAAATACAAAACAATACAATATAATATGAGGGGTTAACTAACGAGTAGAAAAGTCAGATGTATAGTCAATCCTACACGGAATACACTTGGAAGGATATGTATTAAACCTTCCACGCATCTAAGCTTTTGTCGTCTTCCCCATCCACATACACACCGTCTTACATTTCCGATTTCAAAACATGCAAATTCTCCAACATTCTACCTCAATAACCACTATCTTAAATCATTTTTCATTTTGTTTATATTCAAACATGATCGTCTCCACCATTTTGGAGGCCCGGTGCAAAACACTCACATTCGGCCCCTTTTTATAACGAATAGTCGGTGGTAGTACAAAATCCTAATGCTATGAGTTTGATTCATTGTCACCATTAAGTTCACATTTCCTAGACTAATTGCAGCAGGAGCTGAGGTACAGAGCAGGGCAGAATTCAACAATGGGGACAAGGGACAAATTAAGGGGGATCAAGGGGTGAGCATTGGTAGCCAAGGGGAGGTCTACATGGGTATCCAGGGGTCAATCTGGGGGCAAGGGATGGGTAACCAAAGGGGGAGCTTCAAGCTGAGGAATGCTAGCCAAGACAATGTCAGAATGAGGGTCCATGATAGCCAGGACATGAGCCAAGACACGAGCCAAGCAAGCCAGAGACAAGCCCACCAACACCCAGTCACAAAATCACAAAAACAGCCTACAGGAGCCACTTGGGGAAGGCATAACTACCACCACACTTTGAACCACCAACTGCCACCAAGCCCAGCTAAAACCTTACCCACCTAGGTCCAAAAAAGTCCTAGGGAACCAGTTCCAAAACATAACACAACTACCCTAAAAATCAAAATCAAAACAGCCTACCAAAACGCATAAAGCATAAAGCAATCTTTCTATTTCTAGCTAAACACTGAAAGACTATCTCTAAAAGTCTTTCCTTGTCTTCCCTACTATTAGGAATACTGCAGAACAAAAGGTCAAGGAGCATTGATGAGCTTCGTCCACAAGTTTGAAGCCAACACCAAGCAACAAACACAACATGGAGCATGTCACTATCAAATGTCTGCATTTTGTCTGTCTTTCTTTGTATTGTCAGTCTGTATTTGTAGCCAGTATTTTGTTATCTTTTAGCAGTTAATCTTGGCCCTTAGATGATATTCTAGGGTTGTATTAGATCAAGCATTGAGGCCTATATAAGGACCCATGCTCTTTTGTACAAGGCTGTTAATATTTGAATGAAAAAACTGAGAACTGCTCTCATTTCTAAAATCCTTTCAACTTGTGCTTTGTCTTAGTTGAGAGTCAGGCCAGATAACATCCTGTGCTAGGCTGTGGGTGTTGATCTAAGTCTGTGGCAAGTTGAATATCCTTGTGCTTAGACTGTGGGGTGTTTGCTTGTTGTTTGGCTCAAGTTTGCTTACCTGTGCTTGGCTGTGGTAAGGAGTCTTAGCCAGTCTAGTTTGTTGTTTAATTCCCTGTGTTGAGTTGTGGGGATTGGGTGACATTCATATCCTGTGCTAGTTTAGGAGTCAAAGGCTACCTTGAGTCCAAACCTATACACACCCCTACAATATCACTGCACTAATTGTGTGTCTTCCCTAGTTTACATTTTCTAGACTAAGGCCCTGTTCTTTTGGACTTAATTTCAGTTCCTATAAGTTCAGTTCAGCTCTATTAAGTTCAGTTCAGCTCTATTAAGTTCAGTTCAGTTCAGTTCAGTTCAGTTCAATTTAGTTTAGATTACTTTTATTTCAACATTATTATGATTATTATTCTTATCATTGTTATTATTATGTTAATTCATTTAATATTGTTATTATTATTATATTTATATTTTTAAAAAATTATTTTATTACTATTATATCACCGTTATAATTATTCTTTATATGATTATATTTATATATGTTTAATATATTTATTTATTCTTATATTATTATGATTAATGGAAATTTTAGTATTATTAATATTTATTAATATTATATTTTATATTTTATTGATATATTCATTATTATGAATATTATTAGAAAAATATTTATTATTATTATTATTATTATTATTATTATTAGTAGTAATAATAATAATAATTATTATTATTATAACGTATTAATATATTATTATTAGGCCTATTATTATTAATTATATTTAATTTTTTACTATTTATATATTTTTTTTTTTTTTAGTTACTATTGTTAATATGTTTATTACTATATTATATTGTTATTAATAATGTTATCATTTATATTAGTATTTTATTATTATAATATTTATTCTTATATTAATGTTTTGTTTTTTTATACATCTGATTAGATTATTATTAAATAATAATAATATAATATTATTATTAATAATGATTTATATTATTATAATATTAATTATTATTATTATTATAAATTATAAATTATATTTTATATTATTATACTATTATATTATACTTATCATATTTATTTTTTAGTTACTTAATTTTATATATTTATTACTATAATTAATAATGTTATCATTCATATTAATATTATATTTTTTGTATTACTATAATATTTTTTTAATATCTTATTTGGTTATTATTATTAGATTATATTAATATAATATTATTATTACTAATAATAATAATAATAATAATAATAACCTCGTTCGTGACACCTTATTCGACATATGCTATAGGTCTGGTATTTCTTCGGGCAAGGAGGTTGATATCGGTTTGGTTGACGGGCATGGCGGATCTCTTCGACCTGCGGATTTGCTACTTTATTCGTGGGATAGAGGGCGTGATGTATGTGTTGATTTGACAGGGTCTTCCCCCTTGACTCAGACTGGGATGTCTGATTTTGTGCCGGGACGGGTTGTTGCTGATGCTGCTCAGCGCAAATGTACTAAGTATAGGGATTTATGCGCGACTGCTGGCTATGGTTTCCTACCCTTCTCTTTCTCTTCGCTTGGGGAGCTGGGCTCGGATGCTGTTGACTTGTTTAAGCGGATCCAGAAATTCTCGGTATCTCAGGATGCTGGGGCTCGGGTGGCCGCTTATATCTTTACTAGGCTTAGTTTCTCTATAGCTAAGGGGGTGGGAGCCCAGATTGTCTCTCGGCTCCCTACCAACTTCTTGTAAACTTTACATTTTATTTTAATGAAACCTGCGCGCATCTTATAATAAAAAAAAAAAAATAATAATAATAATAATAATAATAATAATAATAATAATGATGAAAGCCCAGATTGTCTCTTGACTCCCCACCAATTTGTTGTAAACTTTTTATTTTATATTAATGAAAGTTGCGCGCATCTTATAATAATAATAATAATAATAATAATAATAATAATAATAATAATAATAATAATAATAATAATAATAATAATAATAATAATAATAATAATAATAAATAATAATAATGATTAGAGAGAGGAGATGAGAGGCGTGAGAAGTGTTTTGCGATTAGGGTTTTTTTTTCTGCCCGTGGCTACTGTTACGGCTGCTCTACTGCCCCTCCGGCCACCACCCACCCCCAGGCCATCCAGACCTCACGTCGCCGGCTGTGGTGGGGTTATAGGTGTGGTTCGTGTTTTGGTTAGGGGAGAGAGAGTGGGGATCGTGCGCGGACTCAGCCACCACAGCCAAGTGGTTTGTCAGGAGCCTTAGGTGGCTGACGACCTGGTTCATCGTCGCCGGCCTCCTCCTGAGGCTCCATAGACCCGTCGATGGCCTCAGCCTAAGGCGCTGCTTTGAGGGTTGTGGGTTTGTGAGAAAGACGGTGGGTTTCCGTCTGCGGCCTTTCTGGGTTTTGCGCCGGCCGTAGCCCTATCTCTGCCACCATCGGCTGTCGGGCGTCGTTCACTACCCCTTCAGGCCGTCGGTTGGGGTCCGTGTTATCTCGCCGTGGCTGTTTTTTTTTTTTTTGCCTTGCATTTGATCGCGTCGGCGTGGTGTTGGTGTCGGCTGCATCTTGCCAGGGTTTACTGGTGGTGGCCGGTGCTACCCGTCACTGTGGTGGCTGGTTATGGGGTGTGCCGTGGTCGATGTGATGGTGGTCGTCCTTTGCCTTGCACGTAAGCAGCTACCATGCACATATTAGGGTTTCTATTATTTTTTCTTTTTCATTAAGTATTATTATTTTCTTTTTCTTTTTCGTTATTATGCCAGTCTTAGTGCGGTTTCCTTGTCCTTTTTCTTGTATTCATAAGTGTCCAAATGGAGGTGGTAGGGGCCTTACTAAGGCCGCCTGGCGAAAGCATTTTCAGGATCGACATTGTATTGCTGGTGCTATGGGTCTTACGCGTCAAACTCTTACTGATAGTTTGACGGTTTTCTCTAATGCCGAAATTACTTTGAAGCGCATGGGGCTTTGGTTGTGTGGGGAGTGCTTTAAAACCCATCCGTTTCGTTCTAGGTGTCGGCATGGTCGGGGTGACTTTGTTCCGCCTCCAGATTGTGGTGATGGCATCGTTAGCTTTATTATTCGTGGTATCCCTAGACCTCCGGCTCCGTCTCACTCGGTTCTTTCATCTGATGTTGGGGTTGAGCTTGTTCATTGGTCTGTATCGTCGCTCGACCGTTTATTTTCTTTGGGTCATCGCACCGTGAAATCTATTCCTCCTAAGTGCCGTCTTGGGTTTGCTCGGGTTCTGAAGGGGGTCTTGGATGATGTGGCTGACTCTCCTGGCGATCTCTCCTGCTGGGTTCGTTTGCTTGTGTTGCCTATTTGTCTGCTTAAGACCTTCGCTCCTCGGAGTAATCTTGAGTGTAGGACGGCTGTTAGGCGACAGTGTCAGGAGGAGAGTATTACTAGGGCTATTCTTTCTTGGGGGGTGCCTGAAGGGGGGTTGCAGCTTTTACAGGAGTGTTTGGCTGAGGTTCCTCCTTCGTTTTGTGTGGAGGAGGATCTGGATTTGAGTGAGCAAAACCTCCGCCAGTGTCGGCGGAAGATTTGTGATGGTCATTATACTGCTGCTGTTAGGGTGCTTTCTTCCTCCGGCGTCGCCCCATACACTAATGCCACTCTTGGTGCTTTGCGTGAGAAGCATCATGTCGCCCCATCTCTTTCATTGCCTTCTTTGCCTGTGGATCATCATTCTCTTGTTGCCTCTTCGGCAGTGGTTTTGGATATGATTCGTGGTTTCCCGCGTGGCACTTCTTGTGGGAGGGATGGACTCCGTGCCCAACACCTTCTGGACTGTTTGAGTGGTGCTGCTGTGGCTGTCTCGGATGATTTGATCGCTTCTATTACTAGGGTGGTAAATCTTTTTCTGGAGGGCCGGTGCCCTGTAGCCCTTGGTGAGTACATTGCTAGTGCTCCGCTCACGCCGCTTGTTAAACCAGGCGGGGGTGTTCGCCCTATCGCTGTTGGCACTGTCTGGAGACGTCTTGTCTCTAAGGCTGGTGCTTGTCTGGTTGGTCCTTCGTTGTCTGCTTATTTTGCTGGCCTTCAGTTTGGGGTTGGGGTGTCCGGTGGAGGAGAGGCTATCTTGCATGCCTTGAACCGGCTCATTGAGGCCCGTGCTGGTGATGTGGGACTGTCTATGTTGCTAGTTGATTTCCAAAATGCTTTCAATCTTGTTGATCGTGTGACTATGCTACAGGAAGTCCGCCGTCGTTGTCCGGTTCTTTCCCGTTGGGTGGAGTTTTGTTACTCTAGCCCTGCCCGTCTTTATTATGGGGAGCATTGTTTGTGGTCTTGTCAGGGTGTCCAGCATGGTGATCCTTTAGGGCCGTTGCTTTTCGCTTTGGTTTTGCATCCCCTAGTGTGCAACATCCGGGATTCCTTTGATCTTACTTTGCAAGCGTGGTATTTGGATGATGGCACCATTGTTGGGGACACTTTAGAGGTGGGGAGAGTTTTGGATTTGATTATGGCAGATGGGCCTCGTTTTGGTCTCCATCTTAATGTGGCTAAGACTGAGGTCTTTTGGCCTATTGAGGATCCTCGGAGTCGGCTACCCGGTGTTTTCCCCTCTTCTATTGCCCGGCCCTTGCGTGGTGTTTCTGTTTTGGGTGGACCTGTCAGTACTTGTCCCATTTTTGGCAGTGAGCTTGTGGCGAGGAGAGTGACTAAGACCGTTGAGCTTATGGACTTAGTCGCGAGGATTGAGGACCCGCAATGTGAGTTGCTTCTTCTTCGGGCTTGTACTGGTATTTCTAAACTCTATTTTTCCCTCCGTACTTGCTCCCCGGGGGTCTTTGGGTCTGTCCATCTTCGCTTTGATGCAGCGCTTCGTTCTAGCTGGGAACGTATTGTCACCGCGTCTGGGCCTGGTTTTGGTGATTGGCAGTGGCGCCTTGCCACTTTCCCTTTTCATCTGGGTGGGCTCGGTGTTTATGCTGCCGGGGATGTTTTTCATTATGCTTTTCTAGCGTCCCGTTTGCAGTCTGCTGATTTGCAGGCTAAGCTACTTCGGTCTTCAGGTATTGTGGATTCTGGTCCTACTTTCGACGATGCCTTGCGGGTGTTCTCCGAGACTACAAGTTCTTCCTTTTTACGTGATCCTAGTGAAATCGCTGCCCCTAAACTTATGAAGAAACTGGCAGATATATATTTTGCGAGGATTGCTGCTACTGCGGAATCTGTTTTCTCTTTGACACCGCGCCACCTTGCGTTATGGAAGTCTCAGCAGGGTACCCACTCCTCTGATTGGTTGCGTGCGGTCCCTATCTCTGGGTTGGGTCAGACTATGAACGGTAGAACTTACCGTAGTGTGCTTGGGTATCGACTGGGTATTCCGTTATTCGGGGTCTCTAGGCCTTGTCCTGCCTGCTCTCGGGTTTTTGCTGATGATATTTTTGGGGACCACGCGGTTTCTTGTACTGGTGCTGTTGGGGTTAAGCATCGGCATAACCTCGTTCGTGACACTTTATTTGACATATGCTATAGGGCTGGTATTTCTGCGGGCAAGGAGGTTGATATCGGTTTGGTTGACGGGCATGGCGGGTCTCTTCGTCCTGCGGATTTGCTACTTTATTCCTGGGACAGAGGGCGTGATGTGTGTGTTGATTTGACAGGGTCTTCCCCCTTGACTCAAACTGGGATGTCCGATTTTGTGCCGGGACGGGTTGTCGCTGATGCTGCTCAGCGCAAATGTGCTAAGTATGGAGATTTATGCGCGGCTGCTGGCTATGGTTTCCTACCCTTCTCTTTCTCTTCGCTTGGGGAGCTGGGCTCGGATGCTGTTGACTTGCTCAAGCGGATCCAGAAGTTCTCGGTATATCAGGATGTTGGGGCTCGGGTGGCCGCTTATATCTTTACTAGGATTAGCTTTGCTATAGCTAAGGGGGTGGGGGCCCAGATTGTCTCTCGGCTCCCCACCAACTTCATGTAAAATTTTCATTTTATTTTATTTTAATGAAAGCTGCGCGCATCTTATAATAATAATAGTAATAATAATAATAATAATAATAATAATAATGATAATAATAATAATAATAATAATAATAATAATAATAATAATAATAATAATAATAATAATAATAATAATAATAATAATAATAATAATAATAATAATAATAATAATAATAATAATAATAATAATAATAATAATAATAATAGATTATCTCTGAGACTACAGGTTCTTCCTTTTTACGTGATCCTGGTGAAATCGCTGCCCCTAAACTTATGAAGAAACTGGCAGATATATATTTTGCGAGGATTGCTGCTACTACAGAATCTGTATTCTCTTTGACACCGCGCCAGCTTGCGTTATGTAAGTCTCAGCAAGGTGCCCACGCCTCTGATTGGTTGCGCGCGGTTCCTATCTCTGGGTTGGGTGAGACTATGAACCGGAGGACTTACCGTAGTGTGCTGGGGTATCGTCTTGGCGTCCCGTTATTCACGGTATCTAGGCCTTGTCCTGCTTGCTCTCGGGTTTTTGCTGATGATGTGTATGGGGACCACGCTGTTTCTTGTACTGGTACTGTGGGGGTTAAGCATCGGCATAACCTCGTTCGTGACACCTTATTCGACATATGCTATAGGTTTGGTATTTCTTCGGGCAAGGAGGTTGATATCGGTTTGGTTGACGGGCATGGCGGATCTCTTCGACCTGCGGATTTGCTACTTTATTCGTGGGACAGAGGGCGTGATGTGTGTGTTGATTTGACAGGGTCTTCCCCCTTGACTCAGACTGGGATGTTTGATTTTGTGCCGGGACGGGTTGTTGCTGATGCTGCTCAGCGCAAATGTGCTAAGTATAGGGATTTATGCGCGACTGCTGGCTATGGTTTCCTACCCTTCTCTTTCTCTTCGCTTGGGGAGCTGGGCTCGGATGCTGTTGACTTGCTTAAGCGGATCCAGAAGTTCTCGGTATCTCAGGATGCAGGGGCTCGGGTGGCCGCTTATATCTTTACTAGGATTAGCTTTGCTGTACCTAAGGGGGTGGGGGCCCAGATTGTCTCTCGGCTCCCCACCAACTTCTTGTAAATTTTACATTTTATTTTAATGAAAGCTGCGCGCATCTTATAATAAAAAATAATAATAATAATAATAATAATAATAATAATAATAATAATAATAATAATAATAATAATAATAATAATAATAATAATAATAATAATAATAATAATTTGAAAACGTAAGGAGAGGGAGAGCGTTTGGAATAGCGATTAGGGCAGGGTTTTTCGTGCAGCCACCTGCCACTCTTCCTGCCGGAGTCTCACCGCACCGACCACCATTTCACACCGGCCATCCAGACCTCCCGTCGCCGGCCTTGGTGTGGTGTTTGCCTGCCTTTCCTTCCGTAGTTGTTGTTGCGGGGTTAGGGTTGCGGCAGCGGCTTGCATTACTGCACTGCCGGCCACCGCGCTTCCACCCTGCCATCCGACGCCGGCTGTGGATGGGTCTGTGGTGGTTCGTGCTAGGGGGTTTTGGTGAGGGAGTGTTTCGCCTGGCTGTGGTGTTTTTGGGTTGTTGCGGATTTTCGCGGCCGTCGCCTGGTGGCTGCGTTCTGGTGGTGTCGGTGTCTCGTTTCTTGGAGGCTGTGTCTGGTGGTGTGGCTGCCGAGTCTCTGTGGTGTCGTCGCCTTTCGACAGCCTTGTGTCTGTTTCGGGTTTTCGGGGTTCGGTGCCGTGGTGGCTGGTTTCGTCCCACCACCTGTTGTGGCCTTTCTCCAGGTGTGTCGTCCCTTTGTTTATGTGTGTCGGCCGCCTATGATCAGCCCTTGGCTGGTGTTTGCGGGTGGTGACAGGTTGTGGCGTCTTTTCTTTAGGGTTTTGCTTTCGTTAGTGCGTTCCATGCACTTTCATGCATGTTTTTGATTGTTTTTCTTTGTCTTTGCTGGTTACTTTTTTGACATGCCCGTGTTAGTACGGTTTCCTCGTCCTTTTTCTTGTATTCATGAGTGTCCGAATGGCGGTGGTAAGAGCCTTACTAAGGCCGCCTGGCGAAAGCATTTTCAGGATCGACATTGTATTGCTGGTGCTATGGGTCTTACGCGTCAAACTCTTACTGATAGTCTGACGGTTTTCTCTAATGCCGAGATTACTTTGAAGCGGATGGGGCTTTGGTTGTGTGGGGAGTGCTTTAAAACCCATCCGTTTCGTTCTAGGTGTCGGCATGGTCGGGGTGACATTGTTCCGCCTCCAGATTGTGGTGATGGCATCGTTAGCTTTATTAATCATGGTATCCTTAGACCTCCGGCTCCGTCTCACTCGGTTCTTTCATCTGATGTTGGGGTTGAGCTTGTTCATTGGTCTGTATCGTCGCTCGATCGTTTGTTTTCTTTGGGTCATCGCACCGTGAAATCTATTCCTCCTAAGTGCCGTCTTGGGTTTGCTCGGGTTCTAAAGGGGGTCTTGGATGATGTGGCTGACTCTCCTGATGATCTCTCCTGCTGGGTTTGTTTGCTTGTGTTGCCTATTTGTCTGCTTAAGACCTTCGCTCCTCGGAGTAATCTTGAGTGTAGGACGGCTGTTAAGCGACAGCGTCAGGAGGAGAGTATTACCAGGGCTATTCTTGCTTGGGGGATGCCTGGAGGGGGGTTGCAGCTTTTACAGGAGTGTTTGGCTGAGGTTCCTCCTTCGTTTTGTGTGGAGGAGGATCTGGAGTTGAGTGAGCAAAACCTCCGCCAGTGTCGGCGGAAGATTTGTGATGGTCATTATACTGCTGCTGTTAGGGTGCTTTCTTCCTCCGGCGTCGCCCCATACACTGATGCCACTCTTGGTGCTTTGCGTGAGAAGCATCCTGTCGCCCCATCTCCTTCATTGCCTCCTTTGCCTGTGGATCATCATTCTCTTGTTGCCTCTTCGGCAGTGGTTTTGGATATGATTCGTGGTTTTCCGCGTGGCACTTCTTGCGGGAGAGATGGACTTCGTGCACAACACCTTCTGGACTGTTTGAGTGGTGCTGCTGTGGCTGTCTCGGATGATTTGATCGCTTCTATTACTAGGGTGGTTAATCTTTTTCTGGAGGGCCGGTGCCCTGTAACCCTTGGTGAGTATATTGCTAGTGCTCCGCTCACGCCGCTTGTTAAACCAGGCGGGGGTGTTCGCCCTATCGCTGTTGGCACTGTCTGGAGACGTCTTGTCTCTAAGGCTGGTGCTTGTCTGGTTGGTCCTTCGTTGTCTGCTTATTTTGCTGGCCTTCAGTTTGGGGTTGGGGTGTCTGGTGGAGGAGAGGCTATCTTGCATGCCTTGAACCGGCTCATTGAGGCCCGTGGTGGTGATGTGGGACTGTCTATGTTGCTAGTTGATTTCCAAAATGCTTTCAACCTAGTTGATCGTGTGACTATGCTACAGGAAGTCCGCCGTCGTTGTCCGGTTCTTTCCCGTTGGGTGGAGTTTTGTTACTCTAGCCCTGCCCGTCTTTATTATGGGGAGCATTGTTTGTGGTCTTGTCAGGGTGTCCAGCAGGGTGATCCTTTAGGCCCTTTGCTTTTCGCTTTGGTTTTGCATCCCCTAGTGTGCAACATCCGGGATTCCTTTGATCTTACTTTGCAAGCATGGTATTTGGATGATGGCACCATTGTTGGGGACACTTTAGAGGTGGGGAGAGTTTTGGATTTGATTATGGTGGATTGGCCTCGTTTCGGTCTCCATCTTAATGTGGCTAAGACTGAGGTCTTTTGGCCTATTGAGGATCCTCGGAGTCGGCTACCCGGTGTTTTCCCCCCTTCTATTGCTCGGCCCTTGCGTGGTGTCTCTGTTTTGGGTGGACCTGTCCGTACTTGTCCCATTTTTGGCAGTGAGCTTGTGGCGAGGAGAGTGACTAAGACCGTTGAGCTCATGGACTTAGTCGCGAGGATTGAGGACCCGCAATGTGAGTTGCTTCTACTTCGGGCCTGTACTGGTATTTCTAAACTCTATTTTTCCCTCCGTACTTGCTCCCCGGGGGTCTTTGGGTCTGTCCATCTTCGCTTTGATGCAGCGCTTCGTTCTAGCTTGGCACGTATTGTCACCGCGTCTGGGCCTGGTTTTGGGGATTGGCAGTGGCGCCTTGCCACTTTCCCTTTTCATTTGGGTGGACTCGGTGTTTATGCTGCGGGGGATGTTTTACACTATGCTTTTCTGGCTTCCCGTTTGCAGTCTGCAGTTTTGCAGGCTTCGCTCCTGCGGCCTTCTGGTATTGTTTGTGCTGGTCCTACTTTTGATGATGCCTTGCGGGTGTTTTCGGAGACTACAGGTTCTGATTTTTTACGTGATCCGAGTGAAATCGCTGCCCCTAAACTTATGAAGAAATTGGCAGATATATATTTCGCGACGGTTGCTGCTTCTTCAGAATCTGTTTTCTCTTTGACACCGCGTCAGCTTGCATTGTGGAAGTCTCAGCAGGGTGCCCACTCTTCTGATTGGTTGCGTGCGGTTCCTATCTCTGGGTTGGGTCAGACTATGAACAGGAGGACTTACCGTTGTGTGCTGGGGTATCGCCTCGGTGTTCCGTTATTCGCGGTATCTAGGCCTTGTCCTGCTTGCTCTCGGGTTTTTACTGATGATGTGTATGGAGACCACGCTGTTTCTTGTGCTGCTACTGTGGGGGTTAAGCATCGACATAACCTCGTTCGTGACACCTTATTTGACATCTGTTATAGGTCTGGTATTTCTGCGGGTAAGGTTGTTGATATCGGTTTGGTTGACGGGCACGACAGATCTCTTCGTCCTGCGGATTTGCTTCTTTATTCCTGGGATAGAGGGCGTGATGTGTGTGTTGATTTGACAGGGTCTTCTCCCTTGACTCAGACTGGGATATCCGATTTTGTGCCGGGACGGGTTGTCGTCGATGCTGCTCAGCGCAAATGTGCTAAGTATAGGGATATATGCGCGGCTGCTGGATATGGTTTCCTACCCTTCTCTTTCTCTTCGCTTGGGGAGCTGGGCTCGGATGCTGTTGACTTGCTCAAGCGGATCCCGAAATTCTCGGTATCTCAGGATGCTGGGGCTCGGGTGGCCGCTTATATTTTTGCTAGGCTTAGTTTTGCTATAACTAAGGGGGTGGGGGCCCAGATTGTCTCTCGGCTCCCCACCAACTTCATGTAAACTTTTCATTTTATTTTAATGAAAGTTGCGCGCATCTCTTATAATAAAAAAAATATAATAATAATAATAAAATAATAATAATAATAATAATAATAATAATAATAATAATAATAATAATATTTCTTGTAATAATAATAATAATAATAATATAATAATAATAATAATAATAATAATATTGTTATCTTTTTATTATTTCAGTTCAATTAAGTTCAGTTCAGTTCAGTTCAACTACATTAAGTTCAGTTCAGTTCAGTTCAGCTCCATTAAGTTCAGTTCAGTTCAGTTCAGTTCAGTTTAGTTCACTTCAGTTCAGCTCTATTAAGTTCAGTTCAGTTCAGTTCAGCTCCATTAAGTTCAGTTCAGTTCAGTTCAGACAAATTCAGTCCAAAAGAACAGAGCCTTAGGGTCCTGATTTTCGCAGTACACATTTTACTCATTATAGTACACTTTTGACCTTAATACCCTTTCCATTTCTCCAAACAAAATGTACTAAATTGAAAAGAAAAAAAAGGAAAAGTAAAAAACAACTGTACACACCACCGCCATGATCAACCTCCCACCACCCCCACCTCCACCGGATCTACCAACCTCCCACCCACGCACATTCGTCGCCCAACTCCTCCCCACTGTGACCTCCACTCACAGCCACCGCTTGACTCCTCCCCATCCATTGACCCACCGCGACCTTGACTCATCCCCACCCCCTGACTCGCGCGACTCAGACCTTTAACTCATCGTGACCGCCATCCTCTGTCTCACTCTCCTACAACCAGCGCTGCTTATTTATCCTCCCGTTGTCCCCGCCAACCACCAGCCACAAGTACCAAACCCTAGACCGAAAACCCAAAAACTAATTCTAAAACAAAAAACTACTGAAATTATTAAAATAAACCATCAATTTGTTCACTAGTTTGTAATTGACAAACTAAACATTTTTACATTCAAATTTTCATCTACTATTGAAGAAATTGAATGAATTAAGAGGTTGAAGGGATAAGAATTGAAAATGAGAGGTTTGGTGCTGTTTTTGAAAGAAGGGTATGAAATGGAAATTTCGGTGTAAAAAGTATTATAAAGACTAAAATTTGTACTGCGAAAATATACTCCGTTATTCTATGTTCATACTATTGCAACTAGTATAAATAGCTTGTACATTCATTTGGTAAATACACAAGATTCATATAAACCTCTCTTATAACCTTAGATGGTATCACGATCCTAACCATCTCGTCTTTGTTCTTACGCATCACTGTGGCAACCAACAACCTCATTCCAAACTCCGATGAACCAACAAAACCGCTTATCCCCATCTCATTTCCAACTTGTATCAAACTCACACCAGCCACGTACCGTTATTGGCAATACCAAATTACCTGTCTCCTTCGTGGGTATGTCCTTTATGCCTTCCTCGACGGAACCAATCCACCTCCACCACCCACCATTACCCCACCTGTCATCGTTACCAAACCCGACCCCGAGCCAATCTCGAACCCCGCATATGCTACTTGATTCAAACAAGACAACCTTATTTTTGGTGCACTAGTCGACACCTTACATGACACCGTTTCAACCATAATTCTTGATGCCAACACCTCTCACGAGGCATGGACAACTCTCGAAATCACTTATGCCAATCCTTCTCGTGGGCATATCCTCCAAATTAAGGATCGCCTACGACACATCACCCTCGGAGATAGCACCATTATCGAATACATGCTAGCCATAAAAGCTTGCACAAACCAACTTGCCCAACTCGGAAAGCCAATGGATGATGAGGACATCATTGCCCAAATCATCCATGGCCTTCCCGTCGATCTCTACAAGAATGTCATCGATGTCGTTCGTGCCCGTGACACCCCTATCAGTTTTGAGGCCTTTCACGAGCGACTAATTCAACACGAATTAGTCGTCAAACGCGAACCAACCAATACTACCTTCCCCCCCTTCCGCTCTCGCGGCCCATCGTCCCTAGAACAACTGCACCCCTCGCCGCCACCACCAATCCACCTACTCACCCTCGTCCAAATGCCCCTGCCACCGCCCCTACCCACCCTCAAACCGTGACCACTCACCATTCCAAACCCTTCAAAGATCGTTGTCAATATTGTCGACTAACGGGCCATGTCATTTGTTCTTGCCCGGATTTCAAACGTGATTACCCAAATGTTGGCTTCCCCCCTCCGCCAAAACAAACTCGTCGTTATGTCCACACTGCCACAACACCATCCGCATCCGCCTCGGCTATCTTATTGATAGTGGCGCGTCCCATCACATAGCTAAAGACCTTGAAACCCTATCCCTTCATAATCCCTATGACGGACCGACGACTTAATCATAGACGACGGCTCCGCACTCTCAATAACACATCATGGTTCTTTTTCTATCTCTTCCACATCTCGCTCTCTTTTATTTAATGAAGTTTTAATTCTTCCTTCTATTGTTAGAAACCTTTTATCCCTCTCTCAATTTTGTAAAGACAACCATGTTATTGCCTATTTCTCACCACATTCTTTTTGCTTTAAGGATTGCTCCATGGGTGACATCCTTCTCCAAGGACTGTTTCAAGATGGCGTCTATCTATGGCAACCACCAACCACTCAACCTCAAGCCTATCTCACCACCACCTTCACGCCCAGCAGCTTGTGGCACGCTCGCCTGTGACACCCATCTAATGTTACTTTAAAATCTTTAAACTCAATTTATAATTTACGCATTTCAAATTATCAACATTGTAATTCATGTCTTATCAATAAAAGTCACAAATTGCCGTTTCATATGTCCACAATAAAGTCCGCTGCCCCACTTGATTTAATCTTCTCTGACGTATGGACCTCACCCGTCATTTCACACGACTCTTATAATTATACTATATCATTTTTGTTGACCATTATACTCACTATTTTTGGCTTTATCATATTAAGAACAAATCTGACACACTCCTTACCTTTCACCGCTTCAAAGCTCTTGTCGAAAAATATTTTCAAAAACCAATCAAACAGTTTTATTCTGACAATGGAGGTGAATACAAAAAATTAAACCCGTCCCTTCTCAACGATGGGATAACTCACCTCACCTCCCCCCTCAGATACCCGAACACAATGGTTTTGCCAAAAGACGACATCGCCACGTGGTTGAAACTGGTCTTGCTCTTCTCACCCATGCTCAAATGTCAAACAAGTTTTGGCCCTATGCCTTTGCCACCACTACTTATCTTATCAACCGCTTACCCACACCAACTCTTCAAAACAAAACTCCGTACCACCTATTACTTGGCCAAGACCCCAATTATAACAAACTACACCCATTCGGACGTCTTTGCTATCCATGGCTTCGGCCGTATAACCACCATAAACTTGAACCAAAATCTCACCCATGTGTGTTCATTGGATATTCGACCACTCAAAATGCTTAACTATGCTATGACCCTATCCACAACAAGCTCTATACTTCTCGTCATGTTTGCTTTGTCGAACATGAATTTCCTTATTCTACTCTTACCAAAATCAATCCCTCTCCCCTACCATCCCCTAACCAATAGTGCGAGCTCATTGTTCCGCTCCTTGACCTCGTGTTACCTCTGTCCCAACAGCCCCCCTCCACCGAACCTACCTCACCACTCCCTGCCTCACCCGAACCCATTTCCCCGCACCCTAACCCCCCATACAGCTCCCGTGACTCCTCTCTTGCCTCCTCTACCGAAACCAACTCCCCACTCCATGCCTCACCCGAACCCACCTCCTCACTCCCCTCTTCACCATTATCACCTGCCACCGCCAGTCCCCCTCCTAACCCACACTCACAGTCCTCCCCTCCACCGTCACCACCTTATCAGTACACACACTCGCCTCTCCAACAACATAATCAGACCGAATCCCTGCTACGCCAAAACAACCACTACTCCCTCCCCTCATGTGACACCCACTACCACCAAGCAAGCGTTAATTGATCCACGATGGCACAATGCCATGATTAGCGAGCACCAGGCTCTTATCCGTAACCACACATGGTCTTTTGTTTCCCGCTCTCAAGCCCAAAACGTTGTCGATTGCAAATGGGTCTTTCGCGTGAAATACAATTCCGATGGTATATTAAACCAATACAAAGTGAGACTCGTCGCCAAGGGTTTCCATCAACGCCATGGCATCGACTACTCGGAAACCATTAGCCTCGTCATTAAACCGGTGATTATCCGTCTTGTCCTCTCCATTGTCGTTGCCAACAATGACACCTCCACCAACTCGATATCAATAACGCATTCATACAAGGTAAACTCACTGACTCGGTTTTTATGGACCAACCCCCCGGTTTCTTTGACACTAAAAAACCCGACTATGTTTGTCAACTCCACAAAGCTATTTATGGTCTTAAACAAGCCCCTCGGGCTTGGTACACCGAACTCAAGACCTATTTACTATCTCTTCACTTCAAAAACTCCATTTACGACCCCCTTCTCTTTATTCTAAACACCTCTTAAACAACATTGTTCGTTCTAGTATACGTCGATGACATCGTCGTAACTGGACCTAATACCTCTCACATTCGCACCTTCATCACTGACATGTCCCACAAATTTTCTCTTAAAGACCTTGGCCTACTAACCTTATTCCTTGGGATCGAAGTCACCCCCACCAAAACCGGTCTCCACCTCAATCAATCAAAATATCTATTTGATCTCCTCCGTAAATTTAACATGCACGAAAGCACTCCGGCCACTACCACTACAAGAATTCTGGTTGCAGGCGTTTATAATAAGGCGACTGATCATAGTAATCGCCAATTTGGCGACTGAAAATAGACTCGGGCGACCGAAAGTTGTCGCAAATTTTGCGACTGAAACAATCTTCAACATTTTTGGAAAAAAAAAACGGGCGACCGAAAGTAGTCGCCAAATTGGCGACTGAATACGCCATTTGGCGGCCGCTTTCAGTCGCCAATTTAGCGACTACCAATTTCGGTCGCCAAATTGGTTTATATTCCAGGAAACGCGAATCAGCCACACTATCATACTTGACCAATTCCTAAAATCCATCGAACACCATTCCTCCATATTCCAAAAATCCGACACCACCACTACTCCACTTCGTCAACCACCACTTCGACCACCACTCCGACACCACCACGGCCGGATCTTTGTCCTCTCCTTCTTCTTGTGTTGCTTTGTTTGTTCTAATTGTTGAAGGTATAATATATTTGTTCTAATTTCAATCCTTAGATTAATTTAGTTTGTCTGTTTAACTTGTGATTTCTACTAGTATTAAGTTGATTTTATATGTTTATATAAACATTTGTGATGATTATTAGTTTTTAGATGTTATATGTTTGGTGTAATTTCAATCCTTAGATTAATTGGGGTTTTTTGATAATGGTTAGTGTTATTGTTGTTAGTATTATTTTTGTTAGTATTTGTAATTTTGATTAGTGTTAGTGTTGTTAGTATTGGGTTTTTGATAATGATATAATGGTTAGTGTTAGTGTTGATAGTATTGTTTTTGTTAGTATTTGTAATTTTGATTAGTGTTAGTGTTGTTAGTATTGGGTTTTTGATAATGATATAATGGTTCGTGTTAGTGTTGATAGTATTGTTTTTGTTAGTATTTGTAATTTTGATTAGTGTTAGTGTTGTTAGTATTGAGTTTTGATAATGATGATAATGGTTAGTGTTAGTGTTAGTATTGTTTTTGTTAGTATTTGTAATTTTGATTAGTGTTAGTATTTGGTTTTGATAATGATGATAATGGTTATGTTAGTGTTAGTGTTGTTAGTTTTGCTAGTATTTTTCACTCATTAAGGTGATGTTATATGTTACTTAGTTAGTAATATTATCTTTTAATTTGTAATTATTGTTGTGTGGTTAATGTTTAGATTAAAATGAAGAGATTGGACCGTACATGGATGTACGAAGAATGACTTGATAAGAAAAGACGTCCTGCCGCTAGATTTATAAAGGGGGTTGCCGAATTTATTGAATTTGCTAAACAACAAGATGAGTATGATTTAGTAGTAAACAAACTTAAGTGTCCTTGTATTAAATGCGAAAACATGAATTATCTACATGACATTGAGGTTCAAGAACATCTTTATACAAACGGGTTTTGTCCAAACTACTACAATTGGATTTCTAATGGAGAATCTTATTTTTCACTTCCCGAACAATCTCAAATCCCACAAAATGAGAACCCATATAGAGATATGGTTGATGATGCCTTTGAGTATAATATTTTCAATAATGATCATATAACAATGAATGAAGAAGAACCACACCCACAAGCAAAAGTCTTTTTTGACATGTTAAAGGCTTCTGAAAAACCATTATATGAAGGGAGCAAAATGTCATTGTTAGAAGCCGCGTCTAGGATAGTAACTTTGAAATGTGAGTACAATTTGTCATTTAATTGTGTTGATGGCATTGCTTCTTTGATTGAGGATGTTATCCCCGATAATAATGTCATGACCTGATTATTCTACAATACCAAAAAAGTAGTGAAAGGTCTACAACTTCCGCATTACAAGATTGATGCATGTCCCGATGGATGTATGCTCTTTTGGAAGGATGATGTCTTACTTGACAAGTGTAGGAAATGTCAAAAGACTACTTATCTTTGGCACCCATGCTCAAATGTCAAACAAATTATGGCCCTATGCCTTTGCCACCGCTACTTATCTTATCAACCGCTTACCCACTCCAACTCTTCAAAACAAAACTCCGTACCACCTATTACTTGGCCAAGACCCTAATTATAACAAACTACATCCATTCGGACGTCTTTGTTATCCATGGCTTCGGTCGTATAACCACCATAAACTTGAACCAAAATCTCACCCATGTGTGTTCATTGGATATTCGACCACTCAAAGTGCTTACCTATGCTATGACCCTATCCACAACAAGCTCTATACTTCTCGTCATGTTTGCTTTGTCGAACATGAATTTCTTTATTCTACTCTCACCAAAATCGATCCCTCTCCCCTACCATCCCCTAACCAATAGTGCGAGCTCGTTGTTCCGCTCCTTGACCTCGTGTTACCACTGTCCCAACAGCCCCCCTCCACCGAACCTACCTCACCACTCCCTGCCTCACCCGAACCCATTTCCCCGCACCCTAACCCTCCATACAGCTCTCGTGACTCCTCTCCTGCCTCCTCTACCGAAACAAACTCCCCACTCCATGCCTCACCCGAACCCACCTCCTCACTCCCCTCTTCACCATTATCACCTGCCACCGCCAGTCCCCCTCCTAACCCACACTCACAGCCCTCCCTTCCACCGTCACCACCTTATTAGTACACACACTCGCCTCTCCACCAACATAATCAGATACGCCAAAACAGCCACTACTGCCTCCCCTCCTGTTATACCCACTACCACCAAGCAAGCGTTAATTGATCCACGATGGCGCAATGCCATGATTAGCGAGCACCAGGCTCTTATCCGTAACCACACATGGTCTCTTGTTCCCCGTTCTCAAGACCAAAACGTTGTTGATTGCAAATGGGTCTTTCGCGTGAAATACAATTCCGATGGTATATTAAACCAATACAAAGTGAGACTCGTCGCCAAGGGTTTCCATCAACGCCATGGCATCGACTACTCGGAAACCTTCAGCCTCGTCATTAACCCGGTGACTATCCGTCTTGTCCTCTCCATTGCCGTTGCCAACAATGACACCTCCACCAACTCGATATTAATAACGCATTCCTACAAGGTAACCTCACTGACTCGGTTTTTATGGACCAACCCCCGGTTTCTTTGTCACTAAAAAACCCGACTATGTTTGTCAACTCCACAAAGCTATTTATGGTCTTAAACAAGCCCCTTGGGCTTGGTACACCGAACTCAAGACCTATTTACTATCTCTTCACTTCAAAAACTCCATTTACGACCCCCTCTCTTAATTCTAAACACCTCTCAAACAACATTGTTCGTTCTAGTATATGTCGATGACATCGTCGTAACTGGACCCAATACCTCTCACATTCTCACCTTCATCACTGACATGTCCCACAAATTTTCTCTTAAAGACCTTGGCCTACTAACCTTATTCCTTGGGATCGAAGTCACCCCCACTGACACGCGTCGTTTTGATGTGTCAAACGATATTTATAACAAGACTAAGCACGGTGGCAAGACAAGGTTGATCCACAGGGACGGTGGGTATTCGATATGCAAAGTCAAAACTAGCTATGCTCAAGGGTGTCACGATATAGAAGGGGATTTAAAACTATTCTAAGATCATTGAGTAAATGCAAATAAGTCGGAAAGTACGACTAAACTAAGATAATCAAATAACAAGCAATAAAAGGAAAGTCTAGGATCGGTGGGTTCAAATGGGTAATTTGGGTTCTAGTGAGTCGGGTTCATAGTTAATGGGTAGTCAAACTTGGGCGCGGTGGATTGAGGCTCTTGATTTTACAATCCCTCCCATATACCGAACCAAGCTAGCTCTCACGTACACAAGGTCGATATACCAACTATATGAAAATCCTAACATATTTCGAGGCTATCGATCTTACGGAAATGTATAATAAACATGAATCATGCAAGTTTGTCAA
The DNA here is from genome assembly GCA_022085475.1 of Heliosperma pusillum. Lineage (NCBI taxonomy): Eukaryota > Viridiplantae > Streptophyta > Magnoliopsida > Caryophyllales > Caryophyllaceae > Heliosperma > Heliosperma pusillum. The sequence goes on along the minus strand of JAIUZE010045737.1, from coordinate 51,289 downwards.
GCAAGCATTTCATCAAACATGTGGTATGCGTAAGTTGGAAGAAAGACAATTAATCAACAAATCAACCCAACAAAGAAATATTAACCCTCATTAAAACCCATTATCCCCCACTAATCCTAGATTAATCACTACTCACTACTTAACATTAGGATTATGGAGGAATAAGATATAAAAATAAGACAGGACATAATGATAAGAAGGAAACAAAACAAATAATGAAATGACAAGATTAGCAAGTATATGAAAAGGGATTAAGAATATATACCAACTAATTAAGGCAAAAGATGAACAACAAAAGAGGAAATCTTGAATAAAGGAGAAGACTTTGTCACCAATCTTCAAGTACAAAACCAAGAAATCCAATTAGATGACTAGATCTAAAACTAATTAAAGAGTAATTGAGGAAAGATTAAACTAATTAGGAGGACTACTCTAATCTAATATAATCTAACTAATTTTGAGTCTAGGGTTTCGTGCCCTCTAATTATACAAGAGGATCTATTTATAGGGTTACAAAATGGAGGAAAGATGGGCTTCGAAAGACTAAGTGAGTAGAATGAGTCACGACCGTGAAAGGTGTCTCACAACCGTGACAAGGGTTTCACGACCGTGAGATGCAAGTTACGGTTGTGAGATATGTGGCAGTAGCAGGTCCAAAATTCCCAACTAAGTCACGACCGTGAAACATGTTTCACGACCGCGAGTTGAGTTTCACGACCGCGAGCTGAGTTTCACGACCGCGAGCTGAGTTTCACGACCGTGAGCTGTGTTTCACGACCATGAACTGTGTTGCTCGAAAATCATCATTCTTTGGAAGGAATCTCACGACCGTGAGATGTACTTCACGCCCGTGAGAGGTCTTTCCTCCTTGTTCGCTTCATATAACTTTGTCTACTTCTCTCGGTTTAGCTCGCCTTGACTCGGGTACGCCAAGTAGGGCCCCCAATGGTATGTGGGGTCCCCTAGGACATGCCAAGGGCCCTCAGTGTGATGTACCTTCTCTTTTGTCGATCAAAATTGGGTAGAACTCGCCCCAAATGACGGTTTATCTACAAAAACACGATAAAAGCGAGAAATATGCTAGCAGAAGGTAAAACACGTAGAAACGCTCTTAGGGAGCGTTAAAGGCAAGCAAAACGAGGCAAAAAGGGGTGGAAAAGTAGGGTGAAATGACTCTATATCACCCACCAAAACCGGTCTCCACCTCAATCAATCAAAATATCTATCCGATCTCCTCCATAAATTTAACATGCACGAAAGCATTCCGACCACTACCACTACAAGAATTCTGGTTGCAGGCGACTATAATAAGGCGAGTGATCATAGTAGTCGCCAATTTGGCGACTGAAAATAGAATCGGGAGACCGAAAGTAGTCGCCAATTTGGCGACTTGAAACAATCTTCAACATTTTTGGAAAAAAAAACGGGCGGCCGAAAGTAGTCGCCAAATTGGCGAGTGAATAAGCCATTTGGCGACCGCTTTCAGTCGCCAATTTGGCGAGTACCAATTTCGGTCGCCAAATTGGTTTATATTCCAGGAAACGCGAATCAGCCACACTATAATACTTTACCAATTCCTAAAATCCACTGAACACCATTCCTCCATATTCCAAAAATCCAACACCACCACTACTCCACTCCGTCAACCACCACTTCGACACCACCATGGCCGGATCTTTGTCTTATCCTTCTTCTTGTGTTGCTTTGTTTGTTCTAATTGTTGAAGGTATAATATCTTTGTTCTAATTTCAATTCTTAGATTAATTTAGTTTGTTTGTTTAACTTGTGATTTCTACTAGTATTAAGTTGATTTTATATGTTTATATAAACATTTGTGATGATTATTAGTTTTTAGATGTTATATGTTTGGTGTAATTCCAATCCTTAGATTAATTGGGGTTTTTTGATAATGGTTAGTGTTAGTGTTGTTAGTATTGTTGTTGTTAGTATTTGTAATTTTGATTAGTGTTAGTGTTGTTAGTATTGAGTTTTTGATAATAATATAATGGTTAGTGTTAGTGTTGATAGTATTGTTTTTGTTAGTATTTATAATTTTGATTAGTGTTAGTGTTGTTAGTATTGAGTTTTGATAATGATGATAATGGTTAGTGTTAGTGTTAGTATTGTTTTTGTTAGTATTTGTAATTTTGATTAGTGTTAGTATTTGGTTTTGATAATGATGATAATGGTTATGTTAGTGTTAGTGTTGTTAGTTTTGCTAGTATTTTTCACTCATTAAGGTGATGTTATATGTTACTTAGTTAGTAATATTATCTTTTAATTTGTAATAATTGTTGTGTGGTTAATGTTTAGATTAAAATGAAGAGATTGGAACGTACATGGATGTACGAAGAATGACTTGATAAGAAAAGACGTCCTACCGCTAGATTTATAAAGGGGGTTGCCGAATTTATTGAATTTGCTAAACAACAAGATGAGTATGATTTAGTAGTAAACAAACTTAAGTGTCCTTGTATTAAATGCAAAAACATGAAATATCTACATGACATTGAGGTTCAAGAACATATTTATACAAACGGGTTTTGTCCAAACTACTACAATTGGATTTCTCATGGAGAATCTTATTTTTCTCTTCCCGAACAATCTCAAATCCCACAAAATGAGAACCCATATAGAGATATGGTTGATGATGCCTTTGAGTATAATATTTTCAATAATGATCATATAACAATGAATGAAGAAGAACCACACCCACAAGAAAAAGCCTTTTTTGACATGTTAAAGGTTTCTGAAAAACCATTATATGAAGGGAGCAAAATGTGATTGTTAGAAGCCGCGTCTAAGATAGTAACTTTGAAATGTGAGTACAATTTTCCATTTAATTGTGTTAATGATATTGCTTCTTTGATTAAGGATGTTATCCCCGATAATAATGTCATGACCCGATCATTCTACAATACCAAAAAAGTAGTGAAAGGTCTACAACTTCCGCATTACAAGATTGATGCATGTCCCGATGGATGTATGCTATTTTGGAAGGATGATGCCTTGCTTGACAAGTGTAGGAAATGTCAAAAGGCTAGATATAAGACAATTGAGTGAAGTATTGTCTTGAAGGGTAAAAAAGGAAAGAATGAAAAAAAGAGAGGTGAAAAGAGTAAGAAACCAATACCCGAAAACCCCGTAACTTGCTTTCCTCTAGCTCATAGACTTCAAAGAATGTTTGCTATCAAAACCATTGCCGAGCAAATGAGATGACACAAGGAAAATCCTCGTACTCCAGGAAAGATGTGTCATCCGAGTGATGGAGAGGAATGGAAGCGGTTTGATATGCTTTATCCCGACTTTGTCGAGGAACCCAGTAATGTGCGGCTTGGCTTGTGTACTGATGGTTTTGCTTCATTCGGTCAGTATGGTAAAAATTACTCTTGTTGACCCGTAATGGTCATTCCATACAACTTACCACCTTGGTTATGTATGACAAAACAATTCATCTTCTTGTCACTAATTATTCCTGGTCCTGATAATCAAAATCCGCCTTAGATGTTTATTTGCAACCTTTGGTGGAAGAATTGAAACAATTGTGGGAAGTAGGTGTGCAAACATATGATGTGTCACTAAAGCAAAATTTTCAACTAAGAGCTTCACTGTTGTGGACCATTAATGATTTCTCCGCCTACGGTATGCCATCTGGATGGTCTACCGCGGGAAAAAGGCATTTTGGCAATTGGGCGACTGATTTCAGTTGCCATTTTGGCAATTTGGCGAAGCTTTTGTCAGTCGCCAAATTTGGCGACTGAAATCAGTCGCCCGAATTCTATTTGGCGACTCATGCCTTGACGACTAATTTTAGTCGCCAAATTCATTTTGGCGACTAAAATCAGTCGCCAACTTTGGTCGCCTGAACGCTGTTTTCTTGTAGTGTACGGCTATGGTTGCTCACCCACATTGCCTACGGAACCTACCCAGCCAATTGTCAATATCACGGATTTCCACGCAATCGTAGGCAGCCTCCAGTATCTCTCAGTCACAAGACCCGACATAGCCTTTCCTGTCAACAAATTATCCCAATACCTTTCTCACGCGACATCCACTTACTGGTTCGCTCTCAAGCGGCTTCTCCATTACCTTAATGGCACTTTACATCTTGGAATTCACCTTCACAAGTCAACTCCTCTCACCCTTCACGCATTTTGTGATGCAGATTGGAGAGGTGACTCGGAAGATTACATCTCTACAATCGGCTACCTTGTCTACCTCGGTCAAAATATCATTTCTTGGTCCTCGAAAAAGCAACGTGCACTATTCCGCTCCTCCATCAAAGCTGAATTTAGAGCAATTGCCGACATCACCTCTGATGTTCTATGGCTCGTCTCAATTTTCACCGAACTTGGCTTTTCTCATAAAGCATCGCCCATTATCTTTTGTGACAACTTATCCGCGACACACTACTCAACTAACCCGGTATTCCATTCCCGTATGAAACACCTCGCTCTCTCGTTCCACTTCGTTAAAGAACAAATTCACAAAGGGTTAGTTGCATAACTTGCATTCAACACATCAATGGCACCGACCAACTCGCTGATACACTGACGAAACCGCTTCACAAGTCTCGATTTTTCGAATTATCATCCAAGATTGGTCTTCGTCTACGACCGTCCATCTTGCGCGGGAGTGTTAATACTACCAAATACTAATGCTATGAGTTTGATTCATTGTATCCATTAAGTTTACATTGACTAATTGTGTGTCTTACCTAGTTTACATTTCTTAGACTAATTGTGTGTCTTCCCTAGTTTACATTTTCTAGACTAATTGTGTATCTTCCCTAGCTTAATTATTATATGTTCATACTATTGTAACTAGTATAAATAGCTTGTACATTCATTTGGTAAATACACAAGTTTCATATAAACCTAATGATTGGAGTTGTATTCACTACACTTGAATTGAAAGGTTATATAAATGAATGATAGGCATACATTAAGTTGAATCTAGCATATGAGCAGTGCCGAAGCCATGATTTCAATTTAGGGGGCGCAAAAATTTAGGGGGGGAGAACGCCTTATAACTTAAGGTACCCTCAAATTATTTTTTTTTAATTTTAACTATAATTTTCGAAAATCTCATCCGTCAAGGGGGGCGAGAGCCCCTGCTAGCCCCCTAGCTCCACCACTGCATGTGAGAATTAGCTATGTCAGTTAATTAAACAAGTAGGAATTGGAAGGTTAAAGTAGGATCTAATGTTAATTAGTTAATTACATGCACAAAGTAAACATAGAAATTATAGAGGAAGCACAAAGACATGATATATTGCACACACCCGAAACAAATAGGTTTGGAAAAGGAAGTAAAGGAATAAATAAAAAATGAATAAAGAAATACCCATAAATAATTATTAAATGTTAAAACTACGTAAAACAGGTGGTAATACGGTTTAATACTTGATTAATATTAATTACGGCTGACTACGTCTGGACAATTGAGAAACAGAGAAAAACATAACCATTAGAAGAGGCGCAACCGATGTGTGTTTTAGTTGACCTCGCAAGTGAACGAGTTATCGTTGGGTATTGCAAGGGTCGTATCCCAAGGGACGGTAATTATGGGTCTAAGACGGTTTAATCAAATTCTAGTTTAATTCTAGCTAATAACAATTGAGTGATGATTAATACTAACTAAAACTAACAAGGAAGAAAGATATGATCAAGAAAAAAGATTAAAAGAGACTAAGGTGAATGGGTTCATTAATGTAGGTAAAAGTCGATTATGATAAGGGTTAAGACTAGTCTATTGATGAGTCTAGGTATGTCTTCACCTCTTGGTCCAAGACGGTTTCTAGGCAAGTCTCCACCTCTCGGTGCAAGACGAACCTTAGCCTAAGGTTCGATTGGGTTCTCGCCCTAACCTCCCCCTAAACATCCAAAACACACACAAACACAATACAAGTCCAAGCTCTCACCCAAACTAGTAGTTAAACATTGAAGTTACTTAAATTACTCATTCAAGCATTTCACCCAACACCGTGTGCACAAAACAAGTAGACTACCAAAAGACTTAATCTTTATACCCAATTATCATAATAAACCCTTAAAACTACACTAAATCCCCAATCTGCCCTAGTAATACACTACTTACTCTATTAATAAGAAAAATCATTAAAGATGAAAACTTTAATACAAAACTAACAAGAGAAGACATGCTCAACATTTAAAAGTAATTTAACAAGTATGAATAAGTAAATAAATGACAAATAAATGAAATAAAGATGAGAAATATACCAAACTTGTAATAAAGATAGAAACTTAGATTAGTAATCAAATAAGAGTCTCCTCTTGTCTTCAAATTACAACCCAGATATTGTGTCATCAACTAAAGGAAAGACTAGAATTAAAGATAACTAAATAGAAAATAAGAAGTAATTGTGAGTTTGTGACTAATTAAGGGGATTAAAGTACTAATTATGAAAGTAATCACCAAACTAATATTAGGGTTCATATACTAATATCTAATAAGGTGGCGGTATGAAGTGGTAGTGTCTTGTATTTATAGTCTTCTTATAATTGGATTTCAAAAATAAAGGAAGAAGGACAAAAAGCATTGAATCCGGTCAAAGGGGGTGGTTGCCGGCAAACCGGCGTCCGCCAGCCTACCGGCGCCGCGAGAAAGTCCATTTTGGGCGAAATTCCGGAATTGCATAGTGGTGTGGCTCCGTGCCAGCAGACCGGTAAGAACGCTCAGCTCTTCTCTCCCGCCGGTTCTTCGTGCAGCACGTGGCCCTCTGCCGGTGGACCGTCCGTTCGCCAACCGGCAGGAGGGTCTTCCTTCATTCTCTTTACTCTTCTTTGGTTTGTTCGTGGGGCATCGTTGGGAAACACGTCTGACCGCCATCTGGCCACCGACTGCCGGTGCCCAGGCGAAGGTGGTGGTGTGCATGGATGGCTAGCCGGCCAATGCCGGTGATTGTTACCGGCAGAGGGGGAGGGTGTGTGTGTCCTTTGTTCCTTTCTTCTCTCCTCTTCTTCACGTCTTTTCTTTCTTTCTTTTTTTCTTTTTTTTTTCCTTTCTTTATTCTTTATGTATTTGTTTTGTGACGGTTTCTCGATTCTCATCCCGTCTCGTCCTTGTCTTGGCATATTTCCTATTAAATGAGACGGAAATATATAAAATGAGAGTATGCGGAATAAGGGGAAAAATATAATGAAACCGACTCTAAAACCGCCTTAAACAAGGTCGAAATATAAAAGAATAAAGAGAAGAATCGTCTAAATTAATCGTATATCAAACCTCCCCACACTTAAACATTACTCGTCCCCGAGTAAATAAGTGAGCAAAAACAAGACCCTTATATAATTAAACTAAACTAAACTACTTAAATCCGATGAAAGGTAATTACCGGGCCTTCTCCGTCCTTTCAACTCACAACGAAATACAATGAGGTATGTACTTCCTTGCAAGGCAAGTGGGGGCTTGCGGAAAATTTAGAAACATCCAAAATTAAGTACAAAAACAACATATAGGATGCAACAATCAAAAGAACGACCGCTTTCCTCATCTAAGCGGTTGGAATTTGTTTTTAAAAACCAAAGGTCTAGGTCGAGAGATATCGTCTCAAACGAGGTGCCAACCCCCTAATTATAGCTCATGCAACCCAAACGTGACCACCAAATGCCGATAAAACGAATTCAAAGGCGGGAAAGTGGGAAACAAAGCTAACCGCATAGGATCAACATGACACAGCCCGAGATTCAACCAAATGTGACCCATGACTAAAAGGACTTAGACTAATTTCTCACGGTTTTCACTCGTCACTCATTTAAAGAACGGGCGATTTTTGTGACAAAGTAACCAAAATCACTCAACTACTCGACTTGTGAGGCATGCCCGCAATCTAATGTGCAATCCTCTCCTATATGATCACATATGAGATGTAAAAATGGAAATGCACATAAAATGAAACAAGGGTTGTAACGGGGCTAGGTAATAGGTAGAAACGGGATTGGCGCAAGCACCGTTATGGAGAATGTGGAGTTACATATCAAGAAATTGTCAAAAATTCCATTGCTACCAAATTTATTACAACAAATGAAAATGTCAAACTTGAAAGTCCGACTCACTTGGAAAAACATCATTTCCCCATTTATATTGCAACGTCTTTTTCTACTCGCTTAATGATGGATAAGGGGTGTTACTTGACTTTTTCTCATTCAAAACATTGAATAAATAGATATATAAAATTATTTTTGTTGTTTTTGTAATTTTCTTTGTTTTCTATTTTGTCTTTGTTTTTATAAAACCTCTTTATTCAAAATCAAAACCAAAGATAAACCAATTATTTCGACTCAAGTGAACTTGAATTAAGTTCACCGACTAGGACTTGAATTCCCTTTTTAAAACACCAAAAATAAAGTGACAACTTTCTTGATCAAGGAAGGTTGTTTATGGGATGTAGTTGGTATTGTAATGTGCCAAATGAAAGGCTAAGGCTCAAATGGGATGCAAAAGTTGGTCCTAATCTAAAGGGTCGAAATTAGCTTATATGGCAATGTGAGGCTCAAAAGTTAAATGCAACGAATATGTTTCAAATTATGCGCACAAAAAATATGCATTTCGTGACCTAAGGAAAAGACGACACACTTGTGCGTGGTGATGTGACATGCCACGCAAGGAGCCTACTCACAACCTACGGAGACCGAGTATGAATGCACCGGCCTAAAGGAAGCTCTAAATCTCACATGTAAGTAGGTATGTCGAAGTCTAGGTCTAGCCTACGGTCTACTTTGTCTCACAAGATGGTCCATGATCCTTCGGTCAAGCCTTACTTCCCTGGTGTCTAACTAGGAGGTCACAAGGCACAAGCCACTAAGAGGGGGAAGACACGGTTGAGACAAAATCATCGTTGAGGTATCATGTTCCCTTCCTAGACCACATTGTGTTCAAAATATATACAAACTCAATGCAAACGGAATTAAAATAACAAACAAATATTCACAAGTGACGAAATGCAATTCTAATTTCTAACAACAATTGAATAGATATGCAACAATTGTCTAAACTAGCAGCACATAAGCAACACACAACAAGTTCCAAAAGGAACATGCTCATCAACAATTTCACGTCCTCCTCCATATAAATCAAAATAAAAGAAAAGACCGGAAAAAGAGAAAATAGTTGGAAAGAGTATACCAAGCGGTCTTCTATTCTCCTATTATTTCAAATGCTCCATGTGTGCCTACATCACTTGTTAGACAAAAACACACACACACACACACACACACACACACACACACACACACACACACACACACACACACACACACACACACACACACACACACATATATATATATATAGAGTCAGGTTCAAGTAAGTCCTGTTATTTAGGTGAGTCCCTAAGTCCTAATCTAAGCCATTAGATTTGACAAGAGATGGAGGGATGAGATTAGAAGCATTAATACACTCACCTACTACTAACTAAGGTTAATTTGAATTTTTAAAATTTTAGAACAAGTTTTTATCATTGTATCACAAATTTATGTAACTTTAGTTTTTTACGAATGTAACTTTAGCCTTTTAAAGTGTAACTTTATACTAATTTAGTCATTTTAGAGTGTAACTTCAGCCTTTAATGGTGTAACTTTATGCTAATGTAGTTCATTTTATATATTAATTTTGATTTATGTAACTTAAAGAAAATTTTTATATAACTTTGGTATTTTAAAGTGTAACTCCAATATTTTACGATCGTAACTTTAGTCATTTAAGACTGTTTTGTATATAAAAATTTGAAATTATGTAACATAAGTTAATTTTGAATATATAAATTTGATTTTATGCAATTGTATGTAACTTTAGTAAAAAATTATGTAACTTTAGTCAATTTTTATTTAATTTTAGCCAAATTTTATGTAACTTTATGTAAAATAAAAATTTGATTGGGATTTCTTAAAAATTACATTTACTAACAATAACTTTGCTTGGGATAGGTAAACTATGGAAGGAGGCAAGAGACGAAGGGTGACCACCGACCAAACTTCCAGACGCCAGGCAGCAGGTCCGACGCCATCGGCCGATACGAGCATGTCAGGCAGCGACGGAGCTCTGGTCGACCCGAACACCGCAATGATACCACATGAACCTTTCGATAGTCTACCTGACTATCCGGAGGTAATCTTTGAGTCCCTTACTAAAAAAAGTCGGTTTGAATCACTTTCGCACAATCCTATTGTTCCCTCGCGTTTTCTTGATCACGCACGCTAGTGGCTTTAGGTCGTTACGATAGTGTTATCGGAATTTTGAATGGTACGAGGATGTCGGGTTTAATTAAAATGAAGGAATACACTTACCAATCCCCTACACTCGAATTTTTCAGCAGCTTCTTTTTAGCTTTCGCTGACTTTAAGGCTAATGCGAATGCCCCTTGCATCCGTTTTCGCCTTTTTAATCAGCAGTTTACCTTTTCCATGACCGAGTTTGGTGCTCTACTTGGTCTTCAAGGAGAGAGGAATTTCGATCCCCCTAGAAAATTGGTTAAGCCACTGTGGGCTGCGCTTACTGACCACCATAATGGTAGGAAGCTGGGTTTATTTGTGCATCATTCGACTATACGTTATTGGCTTCGTTTGATTGCAAGCACAATTTGTGGACGGAAAGAAGCTAATAACGTAAACTCGGATGAGCTTCATTCCTTAGGTGGCTATCTGAATATCGATAGTGGTCGGTCGTTTCTGCTTAATATAGCATATCTCGTCGGTCAGCACTTCGTTAATGTTGCAAACGGGATTTGGACCTCTATCCACTATGAAGGGGTGTCACTCATATAGCTAAGCAGTTGTTTCCTGATTTTCCCAGGGGTATGTTAGTCGTTGGTCATGAGGACCAATTTTTAGATAACGCTTGTGTGCTCGATAGATTTTTCCCGTGCCACATCAATTGGATTTTAGATGACCGGACGTGGAAGATCTCCACGGCCACCTCATTGACTTTGCCTAGCGACTCTTTACCCCTTTTAACCCCTCTTCCTTTTGTCACACAAAAGTCGTCTCGACCACATGTCTCCTCGTACCTTTTACCTTATACTCTGCCTAGAAGGGCCGCTGGTCGTGGTCAAGAACGAGAGATGGGGCAGCCATCTACACCTGTTCCTGCTGGACCTTCACAAGGTTTTCCGACCCATTTTTTACCTCCACCCCCTTTTGTGCCCCCTACGGTCATGGACCAAGGGGCACGTGACCGTATGCTACTTGATTTAGGTAGCGGGATAGCACAGATGTAGATGAACCAGGCCTTGGTTGGTTTCCGAATCTATGAGTCTTACATCCGTAGTGGCCGAGTACTACATGATAGGACTCACCCTTCTTACTACCGCTATTCGGTGGGTGGTTATCCAGACGGAGCAGCCACGGAGGCGGGTGGCAGTGACGAGAATTTATTTCATTTCTGCATGCATTGTTTATTTTTTTTGAAAATTTGAAAAGCATAAAAAAAAATACAAAAACATGTTTATTTTTGCATTTAGGTCGAGTCAGAACGGTTGATAACAATGATGAAACCGCTTGTATGTTTTTACTTTAGTCTAAGCCTTGCATCGTTAATGCCATCCTGTACAATCATTTGCATAATCTACGAGTTTTTGATTAAAATTTACTGAACGAATAGACTTGACTTGATATCGGCAACCTACTTAAACATTTTAAGGAATTAGAGCCTGAATAAACTGATGACATTCATGATTAGTTTCATCTAGGATGTGAGTAGGACTCCTTAAAAGGTATGTAACATTACTCTGCATAAGCATGACATCTACCTCTTTGTGCCTGTATGCATTCAGTTTGTGGAAGGTGACACATGTGGAGAGGCAAACCCTTTTTTCTGATATTTTACCCTTAAACTTCACTAGACAAATTGACCTATTTTGACCCAATTTTTATCTACAATCCAAAATTAGCCTACCTTAGTCAAGCTAGTTTAATTGTTTATATTGGGTACGTATTTGATCGTTAGTTTTGTATTTCAGTTTTGCAATGAAATGAGGATTGCCAATTTGAGAATGAAGATGAAAAAAAAAGAATGAAAAAGAATGAAAAAGAAAGAAAGAAAAAACCAACACTCCGAAAAAAAGAAATAACATGAAATAATAGAGTTGTTGAGTGTTGAAAAAGAGGAGAAAGAGGAATGTTTCTGCTCCCATGCTAGTCCTTATACAGTTTTGGGGAGTTGTGTTGTGTGCATTGAGTTATGCCAAATTTGGCATCGATCTTAATTTTAAAATTGGGTTTATAAGGCAGATGAGTGTAAAAATTGGTTACGGTTGTACTAACTTGGCTTTACCTCCACATATCCAAAATATATTTTGCCCCTTTCTACCCCATTACCTCACCACACACTATATGTAAGTACTCGGCATGTGTCTTGGTCCAGATTGGTTGGAATGCATATGTACGGTCGATAGAGGTATTTATGATGTTAAATTGCATGCATGCTTTTATAGGTTGCAGTTAGGTGAATGACTATTTTTTCTCTTATCTTACAAATTTTCTCTCCATGTACTTTGAATGAGTGATGAGTGACCTGTGAGAGTCCGGTATATACAAGTCTTGAATGGTCGACAGTTCAGTTTCTTTTATCATTGATCTAACTCGTTTGCATTTAATTTAGTGCCTTGGTGTTAGCTTCTATGCATTAAACGGGTTTAGACACTAGAAGTGTAGGTAGCTCTTACCTTTTTCTTCATTCCATTATATGAGTTTATTGTCTTAAGTCTTTACTTGCTTGGGACAAGCAAGAGTTTGGTTTGGGGAGGTTTCATGCGTGCCTAATTTATATGTTTATTTCACCTTTTTGCATTCATTTCTATGCCATTTTAAGTACCGAGAGCTACTATTTTCCCTTGTTTCGGATGCTTTGGGTATTTCTTTGTTTCGTACAGGTTGTTAGCCCAAAAGGAGCGAAAACAAGTCGAATCGTGTCTTTGTGTTGCATTCCGGATACGCATGGAGTCATGCTCGGGAACGAGAGAGGATGCATTGAAGTAGGGTGAAGATTGGCGTGCAATTCTGAAGTTTAGTCGATCGACAAAATACACCAGTCGATCGACAGTTGTTGGAAATTAGTCGATCGACTACCATTATGGTCGATCGACGGCTTTTTTAAATTAGTCGATCGACTACCATTATGGCCGATCGACTAATTTGAAGTTAGAGATGAAAAATTTCTTCACCTTAGTCGATCGACCAGTGCAGATAGTCGATCAACTACTTTTAGCTTTAGCGGAAAATTAGATTAGCTGATTCGGCCCATTAGTTTTAATAATTTCAGAGTTAAGTATTTAAGCTTTGTAAAACATAATTATTAGCTTAGTTACACTGTTAACCATTCAACGTTTCTTGAGCAACTTTAGATCTAATACTTGGAATCGATCTTCTCCCTCCTTTTGGTATTGAATCTTCTTTTATATCAAATCCTTTCTCTTATTCTCGTTCTTTGTTATTCACTCTCGTTCAATAATTTCTTTGTCTATTAATTTTTATCTTTTGCCATGTTTAATTCAATTCTTACTGTTGTAGTTAATTTCATTAGATCCAACATGAGTAGCTAATTATTCTTTGCTAGGATTTGAAACTGCGGTTATGCGATAATATATTGTTAGATTCTTAGTTAAATCATAATTATTGGTTTGTTTTGTTAATCGTTGCATTAATTGTTAGTAAATTGGTTAAATGCTTGTGACTGATTTACTAGTTTGTTAAACCTTGACCTAGATCGTAAGATTTAGAAAAGGTGGAGACTTGCAGCGAACAATAGAATGCCCTAATTAGAGCGAAAGCTAAATTAGTAATTCTAGGGTGAATAGTAGACCGAAAGGAACTATTCCTTACCTTCCAGACTATGTTTATGTTAATCTTTTATCATTGACCATCGTTGACCGTGGTAACCCGATATCCTAGCTATTTCTCTTATTATATTTTAATTCACGTTCTTCCTTCATTTCTCTTTTCTTCACCTCTTATAGTTTAGATAATAAACAATTTAAACCCCCAAATTTTTTAATTAGATATACTATTAATTAGCAAATAGAATTTCTTTAGTCTCCATGTGGATACGATCCCAACTTCCTTTACTGCATTAGTTTAGGCATGTTGGTTATCTTAAAGCATTCGTACGCCGAGGAGGGAAGAATCTCTTGTAGGAGGCCAAAGCAAGTGTGTTCCGGTCTAAATCGCACACCTATCAAAGATAACCAACAGGCCTAAACTAATGCACTAAAGGAAGTTAGGATCATATCCACAGGGAGACTAAAGAAATTTTATTTGCTAATCAATAGTATGTCTAAGTAACAAATTTTGGGGTTTAAATTGTTTATTATCTACACTATAAGTGGTGAATGAAAGAGAAATAAAGGAAGAAAGTGAATTCAAATATAATAAGAGAAATAGCTAGGATATCGGGTTACCACGGTCAACGATGGTCAATGACATAACTAAAAGATTAACATAAACATGGTCTGAAAGGTAAGGAATAGTTTCTTTCGGTCTACTATTCACCCTAGAATTACTAATTTAGCTTTCGCTCTAATTAGGGCATTATATTGTTCTCTGCAAGTCTCTACCTTTCCAAATCTTACGATCTAGGTCAAGGTTTAACAAACTAGTAAATCAGTCACATGCATTTAACCAATTTACTAACAATCAATACAACAATTAACAAAACAAACCAATATTTATGATTTAACTAATAATCTAACAATATATCATCGCATAACCACAGTTTCCTTAAATCCTAGCAAAGAAGAATTAGCTACTCATGTTGGATCTAATGAAATTAACTACAACAGTAAGAGTTGAATTAAACATGACAAAAGATAACAATTAATAGACAAAGAAATGAATGAACGAGAGTGAATAACAAAGAACGAGAATAAGAGAAAGGAATTGATATAAAAGAAGATTCAATACCAAAAGGAGAGAGAAAGATCGATTCCAAGTATTAAATCTAAAGTTGCTAAAGAAACGTAGAATGTTTAACAGTGTAAAAGATAACCTAATTATTCTATTTTACAAAACTTAAATACTAAACTCTGAAATTATTAAAACTAATGGGCCGAATCAGCTAATCTAATTTCTGGCTAAAGCTAAAAGCAGTCGATCGACTATCTGCACTGGTCGATCGACTAAAGTGAAGAAATTTGTCATCTCTAACTTCAAATTAGTCGATCGACCATAATGGTAGTCAATCGACTAATTTCCAAAAGTTGTTGATCGACCACAATGGTAAGTGATCGATTAATTTCAAAAACCTGTCGAACGACTAAACTCCAAAACTGCACGCCAATCTTCACTCTACTTCAATGCATCCTCTCTCCTTCTCGAGCATGACTCCATTCGTATCCGGAATGGAACACAAAGACGGGATTCAACTTGTTTTTGCTCCTTTTGGGCCAACAACCAGTACGAAACAAAGAAACACCCAAAGCATCCGAAACAAAGGAGAATAGTAGCTTTCGCTACTCAAAAAAGGGCATAGAAATGCGTGCAAAAAGGTGAAATAAACGTATAAATTAGGCACGCATCAACGTGCTTGATCAATCGACCACGTAAGGTCAGATCCTTCTAGGTTCCCGTCACGTTTTGCATTGACCTACCAATTTGACCACTACACTTAATCAATCATTTTAACTAATTGATCTTTTTGATCCTCTAAGGAGGGCATTTTCTTTACATTCGAGTCGAGCTATCACTAAAACGTAACTTAGTTAATCTCGTTTCGCTAACATGTAAGTCTGAGGGTGTGATAATCCTATCATTTTTATTTTATTTTGTACTTTATTTAATTTATGTAAGATTCATGTCGGATTTATGTCAAACCTTTTCAAAGCCCCTTTTTCAATAGTCTTATTTAAATCAACTTTTTCATAATTCGTCTTAGATCCCTAATAATTCAATATTAGCGGGTTTTGTCATCTTTAGATCAAGTTTGTGTCTTAGAGGTTAGATCTGTTCATATCTAGTCTTTGAATTCCTCTTTGATATAATTTAGTATCATTAATCTATTAAATTATCTTTATTCAACTTATAGATTGATAATAAACCGTAAAATCACCAACGAACACTAACTGATCGCGATTCTGGCTTCACAGCCAGAACCCAACTCTAGAGCAGACGCACAGGTTGATGTGCCTCTTCCAGAGGACGCATCACCTGCTGCGCCTGTTCTGGGTTGGATTCTGTCTCTGAACTTCCTTTTTCGTCTCGACGTAGTTTAGTTACTAATTAATTGACTATTAATTCTAGTATCGCTGCTAATCTGTTCGTTTAATTATCTAATTCTTTTCTTCTTTTCTTTAAATCTTTAAATCTTTCTTTTAGACATATTTTCGACATAGATCCCGAGATCCTTTGTAATATTTGTAATTCTTTTGTAATTTTATCTAGTTATTTATTATTGCAACGATTATATGATTTAATTGTCTTCTCACATGTAATCAATCAAATTCCTATTTCGACATAATTGATTGCTAAACTACATGCTCAACCGACGTAGTCTAAGCTCACATGCTAGGATTAAAACGTGGATGTTGCATAGCATGCATATAACCGACAACATATCAAGTACATAGGAGTTTCCCTAATCATTAGTAGAGGCCGCTATCGAGGCGGGCGGGATTAGGTTTTCGATTAAAGAACTTCCTAATACGTACCCTCACCCCTTACTCCAGATCTCCGTGAGCACCCGTGTTCATTGGCAACCACG
Organism: Heliosperma pusillum; assembly: GCA_022085475.1. NCBI lineage: Eukaryota > Viridiplantae > Streptophyta > Magnoliopsida > Caryophyllales > Caryophyllaceae > Heliosperma > Heliosperma pusillum. Next base: position 34,579 of record JAIUZE010045737.1, on the reverse strand, counting down.
AGAGTCATTCTAGACATAGAATGCTAAGGGTAACGAGTTCTTGGTGTTCATGTCATTAATTTGTGTCTTAACATGGCATAAAGTATTCGAACGGTTCCAACTTCCCACAAAATTTGGTGGCGACTCCACAAATGCGTATTTCTACGCTTGTCCCTCGTTTCTCCATCCGTGGTTCTTCGTGCACCACAGTTTGGAAAGGATCGCGAATTCGTGTATCACAGTTTGGCGACTCCGCTGGGGACTATAAACTTACGCGTACCCAGGGTGAAACTTGAACAAGGTTAGGGAATATTATGTAGGAGATAGTTGTTGGTTTTCATTACTTGACCTTCCTAGGTCGTTTTATACGGCCTTCCTTGGCCTAACCCAACCCTTTCAACCAATCGTCCTGTCTGTACGGTCCAAATTCTTATCTGGGCCTAAGGATGGATAGAGATTGATGTCAACCATACCACGGTGTGTACTCATGTTACCACCAAGGGCTTTCACTACTCGAGGAAATGGACTAGGAACCAGCCTTACTCATGTTTGGCGCGGACCTCTCCACCGACCTTGAGTTTGATTGTTTGGTATGGCAACCCACCTTTTAAGCCAAAACCATTTTAAATGCACTCGGCATACCGTTATAGTACCTGTTTAAATGTGTATATCCCTTACATGATCACCACTTTGTAAATAAACCATAATAAAAATTTCAAAATCAGAAATCCTTTTTAAAACTATAAATACTTTTCAAAGTTGGCCTAAAGTAGCGCGAAATGAGCCAAAACTCTGTCCAAGTGTCTAGTCAAAATCATTTCTCCACTTCGAGTCAACACTCTTATAACAACACTACGTTTGTCTAGGACAAACATTTCCAAACCAGTCATTTTCAAAACTCACTAAAACACAGTGGCACACTCCCACTTCACAAGTCAAGTCTTTTTGAGTAAGTGTGCTAGATTGGTCGATCGTGTTTTAATTCGTCGTCGGTCGCTTGCTCAGTTTCCAAGATTTCAAGAGCTAGTCATGCCAGTACTCACGGACCAAATGGTAATGATCAAATCCTAGCTGCGCTCCTCCGTCTTCAAGCAAGTCAAGACCAAGCTTATGCTCGCCTCAATGCCATTGAGGGTCGAATTGTTGCCGTGGAAACTAGACTTCCTCTTCTAGACATTCCTGATATTGTGCATGATAAATTTCTACCTTTTGGGGTGCAACCTAAAGCCAATCCTAAACCGGTTCTTACCGAAGCTGAAAAATGACTCCAGTACTTGGAGGAGCAACTAATGTACCTTAAGGGGGACGACATTTATAGTGAGAACAATTACAAGTATGAAGCTGTGAAAGAACAATTGCCAACCAACTTCAATATGACTGACATCCGAAAGTTTAAGGGACATAAGAACCCTTTGAATCACATTCAAGTCAATAAGAGTACTGTAGAGGTTCTTACCCAAAATGAGAAAGAAAGCTTTGCCGAATCCCTAAGTAAGCAAAACACACAGCTTGTTGAACGTCCAGATGAATCTACCCATGTAGAGAAATTCGCGGACAACTTGAAACCCATTTATGCAAACCATCTGAGGAACCAAAATATAAAATCTTCCAAGACTTAACGGTGCTGGGAATAAGAAGTGAAGACGACATCCGAAAAAGGACTCTTGTCCAAAACGGTAGGTCGTGGGTATCAAGGCTCAACAAGTCATTCTTATGGCTCAGCTAACAAGATTGAGGAAGTCAACCTTGTTGAAACACCTAGGAAGAATAACCTCCAAAGAGAATTCACCGACATCGATGATACATACTCCAATGCCTTGAAAAGACTAACACAACAAGGCAAACTCCAACCCATAGGATCTACACCTGACCCAGAAAAGAAGGGTCGGTTCTGGGATGGAGACGCTTACTACGAATATCATAGGGGCAAAGGACATGACACAGAGAAGTGCTACAAGTTGAAACATGTCATTCAATATATGATTGAGGATGGTCGTCTACCCATCCCTCCTGGAAGCAAGCCTAGCAACACTAAGAATCCTCTTGGAGTTGTAATGATTACAGATGAAGAATTCATCCATATTTGAATAAGAGATGTTCATAGGAGAACCAGGAGACAACGAATTTGAGTCAGAGTCATAGTCGGAGTCGGAGTCCGAGTCAGAGTCTAGCGAAGCTCCTAGAGAGTCTCCTCCTGCTGTCACCCCTCATCCCTTTGTTTCTCCTAACTTAACATCTAATAATAACAGCAGCTTAGGGAATGTCCCAGCAGCTGTTCCTTTACCGCCTCTGACTACTGAACATATGACCTCTTTGTTTCAGTTATTTTCAAAATATAATATGAATAAATTTTTGGAGTAAGTGTCCTTTAACAATAATGCGATCACTTAATTAAATCTCAATAGCAAGAATACAAAGGGATGATTAACATTATAGTCAACTGTTCCACATTAATCGGTAATGATTGGCTTACTAGAGTTTGACATTACTATCGTATGACGGTGGTGATCAGTTCATCCCTTGAGGTCATATCGAAAGGACGATTCCCTAATCATGGAAGTTCATTAATTGTATATTGATACAAATTAATTAATCCCTTAAATAAAACAAGTTTATATTATAAGTGAGAATCATGTCTTATTGTAATATGATTAAATAAGATTCAATTTGATAATATAATCGTTATATTAGTAAGAATGCTTAATGTTTATGAAACATTTGAGATAAGCATAATTGGTCGATCATAAATTATAAATAGTTGTAGATTATATTAACCAAATATGAGATGACCCATTTTATATATATGAGATTGTAAATTGTTACTTAAAATGTTAAGTTTAATTTATTTGTTATGAAATTGCATTTAAAATAGTTAAATGCACATTTATAAGATAAGATCATGTCACATGTCACATGTGTGACAAATGACAAAATCACATATATAAAATGGACTCCAATTTACATATAAAACCGGAAGTGCTTTAAGTAGGGTAGGGTTAGGCTTTAATTTTGTTCTAATCAAGATTAAGCATCATGATTAGTAGCCTAGACACGTCCACCTATAGCCACCCTATTGTTTTGATAATGAAAAAAGCAAAAAGTAATCACCTCTTTTGGCATGCTTGGCCGGTTTTGGTGAGTGAATAAAGAGGATGTTTTCCTCTTGTTTAACTTCCTTGATCTCATAGATAATAATATACAACATCTCACTAGAAATTACAAGATACTTAGAAACATTAGAAGTTTCATAGAACTTGTGTTTGTAGCTTGAACTCGACATTTCTAAGGTAGAAATTTCGGGTATCATACTTGGTTTTAAGGGGACTTGACTATTGTTCTTGTATATCAATAGTTAAGTGATGAAGGGTAAGTCTAGGTGCAACAAAAGGAGAGTTCCTACACTTAGAGATTTTGAAAGTTCATCCTATATCATCTAGCTCAAGAACAAGTTGTAAGAAGGTGTCTTGCACTTGTGCCCATACACGTCTAAACCACAATGTAAGGAGCATTTTTCTTTCTCTATTTAGGTTTACATAGTTTGCATGTACTAGATCTTGGAAAATAATTAAAGAGTTAATTAGTATATCATAAGAAGAGTCTTATGAGTAGGTATACGAACCTAAAAATTGGTATCAGAGCTTATGGATGTTGCATGCAAATGGGTTTTATAAGTTTTTACGAGTTAAAGTAACTAAATAAAACAATAAATTTGTGATTTATATGATAAAGTCACGAAATGTATATGCATGAAATACCTTCTGGTATTAAAATGGTTTTAGGTCATTTTGATGATTTATGGAAGATTATTACTTTATTTAATGATTTTTAGTTAAATAAACACATTTTAATGGGTAAAATGAACTTTTATTTACTAAATATAATTAGATTTTGAATATGGCTATGAAATTTTAGTATGATATCACATGCATATTTTACCTACTTTATGTAAAATGTGAGATAAATATGATTTATTTTGCATGATTTATGATTTTTAATGATTAAAAGGGCATAAATAGTGATTAATTTACCATAAAATGCTAAAACAAATTTTATGGCATGATAAAATTATCAAAAGTTGCATAAATATTGTACATATCTTATGTATAAGTGGAAAATTAATAGATTAATTTTTCGTGTGATATTAATATTTTATTGGATAAAATCAATTAAAGGCAACTATGTTTTTCTCTAAAACAATTCGAAATTTTTTGGCCCAAATTTTGATATGATGATGTTCCTGGAAATGTTCTAGAATGTAAAAAATTTTAATTTTCAAGATTATGAATTATTGTAATTTAATTTGGAATTATTACATAAAAGTTATGTTAATAAGGGTCAAAACCGAGCAATAATGCAAAACTGAGTTGAATTATTGTCAAGTAATTAGTCGAGACTAATTTTTGAGTTATAAAATAGTTAGGACAATTAACTTGGACTTAAATTTAATTTAAGTATTATTTTGTGATTTTAATTGGTTATTATCACGCATTTCCATAAAACCTGGTTTATATATGATATAAGTTTTATTAGGGCGATTTGGCACATTAATATTGCATGAGTTTTACATATAATTATGCTGCATTTTGAATGAATGAATGTCATTTTTGAATTTATGTAATTTTGAATTGTATAATTTGTCTTAGTATGGCTTTAGTTTTTAATCGATATTACCCGAAATGTATGTGAATGTTGATTCGGTTGTAGTTTTTATGTGATCTCGTATCACTTTTCTATTGTAATATTTAATTTTGACACATGTATAATAGAAAAGTCATATAATTGTTATTATATACTTTTGTAATTATTTGTAATTCCGGAGTTTTCTAAAGACGGAGCCACTCGGAAAGGTGTTCCGAATAAAGACGGTGTCCTTGGGAGGCGTGCACATGAAGTTCAAAGGACCAAAGGAGTTGGTTTCTGAATTTGTAAATAGATTATTTGATTTTCTATTTATAGGAAGGCCATACTAGGAATTTATTTTATGCTTGCATTTTATTTATATGTTACATGCATGCCAAATCGCCATATAAATCACACATGCATTTTATCGAGTTAATCGGCCGCGTCAATTATAATTATCGATAGATCACCAATTTTTTTCACTTAAAGGAGGTAGATAATAAATTGACTTGACCTCTATATTTATTAATTGAGATCTAGCCTTAACAAAGAGTAGAACCCATGAATCCCAATTTCGTAAGGAAGTAGGTTCGGCTCACCGAGGTGCTAAATGTATTACGTTTTAGGTAAGTGGGGCAATAAATCGTTATTGCAACGAAATTTGGTTGAACTCAACGGAAAAATTAGGGTCCGTGGCCCATGTGTTCCGAGTTAAAGATGACAATAAAGTATTTTATCGACCAACAATTCTAATTGTAGAATCGGTTAAAGAGTTAACCCACCAAGTAATATTAATAAAGGTTGTGGAGTCCGTGGCTCACATAAACCCGAGTTAATATAGGATTTGGGTCTTGGAATCATTTATGTAATTGGGTAGAGGTCATTATATAAATGTCAAACTTGATTAAAATGTTTACAAGTATTTTAAAAACGATAAATGTTGATGTTTCTTTCATTTTCTATTTTTGTAGTCAAACTTGTTTAATTCGCAATGTCAGAAAACAATAACGAGGTTCGACCTCACGCACCACCACTCACCACCGTATCATGGATAGATCCTTCATGGATCGATGCAAACTCGAAATGGTTCAAATTTCGCGGATTGGAATGGGCAACTTTTCCTAGTCGCCGAAGGTGATGGTAAGCTTAGTTACCTCACCGAGGAACCTCTCACTGCTCCTAATGCGAGGTCATCGAACGCCATAAGGGAGGCCTATGAGGTCTACCAAAAGGAATCGGCCGCGGTCAAGAATGTCTTGATATTCTCGATGGATGGCGAACTTCAAAGGAATGCCATTAAGATGAAATCCGCTTATAAGATCTACTCTAAGCTCGTGACCATGTTTTCATGAGCTCCAAGAATAATCCAATATGAAGCCGCATCCCAATTCACCGACCTCAATATGAAGAAGGGTCATAATGTTAGCCCTCACGAGCTCAAAATGATTGAGTACGTTGAGTTGCTCAAGGAGCAAGGAATAACGATTCCCGAGCAACTTGTCATTGACCGCATTCTTCACTCCCTTAGTAAGACAAAGGGTTTGTCAACTTTAGGGTGAACTTTCACATGCAAAATGGCACTGTCTCGATTCATGAATTGCACAAGATGCTTGTGCAAGCCGAACGTGACATGGGTTTTCAACCTAGCTCAGGTAAGGATGTTTTGAACACCAATGTCAAGAGCAAGGCGAAGTTCAAGAAAAGTGGAAGCAAGGGAAACAAGCCCACTCACTCCTACCAAGGCAAAGGAAAATCTATTATGAATAGCTCTTTCAAAGGCAAAAAGGGAGCCACATCCGAAGATAAGTGCCATTATTGTAATGGCACGGGCCATTAGAAGCGTAATTGCTCCAAGTAGTTAAGAGACATCAAAGCTGGACGGGTTCTTCCAGTTGGTAATAGTTCTTCCCAAAGTTTATGTTATTGATATTCATCTCAACTTTGGTATGAGATATGCGAAAGTTATTGAAGTATGACTTCAAACTGGAATTGAATGTTGTAGAAGTAAAAGTTACTAAGAATATTCTACTATAAGGTATAAGATACCAAAGTTGATATTTACATTATGAATGTAATGACTTGTGGTAGTATAAAATGGTAAGGAATGTGATAAATCTACGTGTATAATGAACAAATGTTATTGCATTATGCGTATAATTTATTCGTTTGAATGTTATATTACTCAAAACTAGATTTGAATAAATGTTATTCATACAATATCATTAGTAGAATGTTAATTCTTTTCATGTTTAAACATAAATTGAATTAATATTTTATAAAGAACAAATGTTGTTCTTTTCTAGTTAAGACAATTTAGTTTTGTTCAATTTAATCTATAACATGAAATACCAAGGATTCAAGTCTTATGACCTAAAGTTTAACACGCTTGCAACAATGTCTTTTGAGCCATGAAACGAGAAACACGTGTAGAAGTTCCATGAGATGGATTTCTTGGCCTTATTGTTTTGGATCAATTAGGGCAAGTGTAGTTTGTTTATATTCTAAAAGGACTTTAAGATGCTCTAACTAGTTGTAGTCAGAGGGCGACCAACTAGTTTGGTCACACATATTCAGATATGTGTGGGTTGAATAAGTCGTGTTGCTAAGGAATGAGATACATCAATATCAATATAATTACTATTTTAAGTAATTATGCATATGCTCATACGATGAACATAAAGTCTGATTGTTTTACAAGGTTTAAAATTGACTCGGATTGAAGTAAGAGATCAACTTAGGAAGTCGATCAATATTGTCCGATTTGGTCGAAAGGGGAAGCTTGAATCAAGTGTTTATGATCATAATAATAGTAATGAAATTGTTTCAGTACTAGTCTTAATGGTACAATGTAAGTTTCACTATAAGAATATTAGAGAAAATTTGTTTTAAGGACATCACAAGCTAAGTTAGATTGAGGTCTTTTGGGAATGTCCCGAAGACATAACCGCGCGGGTTAGCCCCAAATGGGGAATATCACACTATTTATATTTGGTGATGACCGTTCTCTTAATAATTGTGGAATGTTATGTATTATAAGATAATAAGAACTTTATTTTAATATGGTTCTATCTATGATGGGTCATGCAGATCTCGTTATTTTTGGAGTTATGCGCTCTAAAGTATCTTGGTACACAATTTTGTAATTGTTTCTATCTAGGTCCATGAAAATATATTACATATAACATATGTGCTAGGAATGGTTCCTATAATATTTTTATTGATACTTGAGACTTTTAAAATGTTAAGAAAACTGTTTTCTGAAATTTAGTCTCGAATTTCTTACATATACATTACGGGGTATTCTAAGACAGAATATCAAATTTGCCCTTCATTCCAGTACAAAGAGTTTGTCACTTGGAATGATTCTTTAATGAGAATTGTGTCTCTGAAGAAATAGTGGGAGTAGAATAATCTTGAAAAAGGTAAAGAATCACATGATTCTTCTTCAAATGTTGAAGGAGATAGGTAAAATCCATGAAGATTCATGGATGCATCACTTGTGATTAAGTCTCGAATAAGTTTGAACTTTAAAGAAAGCAATGATAGGCTCCAACTCTAAAAGTGTAAAATGGCTTGATGCCATGAATCCAAAATGATTTCATATATCATTACAAAGTATGGACTTTGATTGATACACTCGGTGGTGTCACAACCATATAGTGTTTGGATTCTCCTAGCAAATGTCATTATTTATGAGATGAGTTTCACAGGAGGCGTACGTGAATAATATAGTTTTCCTTAACTGGAAATATGCGATAAGTTATGTAAGACACATCTTAATATTCATGTAATCATGGAGCGCTAGGTAAATGAGAAAGTTTCAAAGGTTTGTTTATACACCGAAACAAGTATCTAAAAGTTGGAATCCTCGATCTTAACAAAGTAATTCAAAAATGGTTTTGATTTCTTTAAGATGATGATAATATTGTGTGTACAAGAAAACTAGTGAGAGTAAACTCTCTTTTATGATTTGGTATGTAGTTGACATATGTTTTCAAGAAACGACATTTTGTTGTCTCGTGGAGACTTATTAGCAAATATGTTGTTTGTTATGCGCTCGTATGTCGAGTAAAATATCAATATAGTCCTTGTGACTGTTATAAAAAAAACATGTGAAAATCTTCATATTAAATAACCAAGAAAGTGTTCTTATTGTGATGAAGTAATCATTGTAAGCGTGTTACATTGATATCAACTTCAAATAGACAAGTATGGTTCCCGATTGTAATCTAGACACATTTTGTTTATATGAAAAGTAATTGCATGCTGAAATGGTTTCAAGCACGTTGCTATGACTAATTTTACAACAAATAAAATAAGTACTTTGTTGCTTATGAAGCATCAAATAGAGTGCTTATTGGTTTGAAAAATCAAACCTATACACACTATATACTTTGTTGCTTATGAAGAAACAAAGAGTACATTTGATTTATGAATAAAACGTGTGTTATTGAGTTTACTTTATTTAGATAAGGTAAAATAAACATATGCAAGATAATGACCGATGCAATGGTTGCATGTCCCGTACAAAACCTCTTTCGCGGCTATAATATGAAAAGTCATAATATTGCGATTTGTATAAGACGCATTAGCGAGTGGTCTTGATACTACCGAGAGGTCTTTATTTCAGTGGAGGTTATGTTCGACATGATTGATACGTCTGTATGACATGTTTCTTTTATATGATAAAAGAATTTATTTTGCATTTAATTATGGTATAATTGAATGTTTATCTCAAAATAGTATACATTGGTTAAACAGATTACCAAGTGCGTGACTATGTTTTATAAGATAATGTATTTATATAAGTCTCTAATCATGGCATAGTGAAAGGGACACTTATGCCTTATAATGATTAGTATATGAGTTGGTTGATAACTATGTTCCGTAAGTCATTGATATTGCGATATCAAACCAGGCACATTGATACATGTTGGGAATATGTATTAGACTGACCCGCCAAATAACTTTGTTAAGGTTTTGCTTAGTGTCAACAAAGTTTCTTTCACGTAATTGGTAGTCTTTAGACCTGATTCTTTCACTATTCTGTACATATGAAGTGCTAGTTTTGACATCAACAAACGCCAACCGTGACTGGTGGTTATAAAGGTGATGGTTGGACTTGTCATGGAACATGTGATAGGATGTGGTTAGACAAGATGGGATTTGCTCCTTCTTTGTGAAAGATGTTTATCATCTTCGGCCTCTCGAAGAGTGTGAATTGTGTAAGTGCATGGCCATGCCCAGACGAGGTGAAAGTCAGTCGTCTATTGTAACAATTCAGCTCAGAGATTCGAGAAAAGAGATTGAGATTTATAGGGATGATACTTCGCCTACTCTATTCTCATCTGTAGAGATAGAAGCAAAGAAATTATGGTGTCTTATAGGACATAAGTGCAAGTGGGAGACTTAAGGAGTTAGTATGCCCATATGTATGTAATATTGTATAACTGATTAATTCTATGTGGCTACAATGTTCTGATAGGAGCCGCTTGTAGTCTGAGTCCTAAATGAGTTGTGACTCGGGTAGTATTAGTCAGTCCTACAGGGTCACACTCTAGATGAGTTTTGGGCAATATTATAATTAATATTGATTAATATTTAAATGAATAAGAATAATATTTATTATTCTAATTATACTTTCCTAATCCTAGATGGTCTAGGATTCTCTTGAACTCCTTATATAAAGAGATATAGAGGGAGGTATTTATTATGAATTTTTCTAGAGAGTAAAATCTCAAGGGAAGTAAGAGGGAAGAAAATTGCTCATAAAGTTTGTACTAGCATACACACTCATATTGTGTGGATACCGGTAGAGGCGCAACACTTGGGTCGTTATTGTGAGACGGTCTCACATATTATATTATTATTTAAGTAGCTGCGATTTGGTATGCCACGGGAAAATATATCTGTGGCAAATAATTGTTTTTAGTCACGAATTAAGCCACGGTCGTGACTAATAAATGAGTTTAGCCACGATTTAAGTCACAACTGTGGCTAATAATTATTTTTTTGCTACGACCTAAGTCACGGTTGTGGCTAACTATGATTTTTTGCCACGGGTTAAATTACTCTGTGACTAAGAATTATTTTTTGCTACGACCCACGGTTGTGGCTAATTATGATTCTTTGCCACGGGTTAAATTACTATGTGACTAAGTATTGCTCTTAGCCGTACACTAAATCGTTACCGTGACTAACAATAGATTAGATCAATTATCATATCAAACAATTTATATCAGATAATAGTACAAAATTAGTAGAACGAGTTAAGTTACTATTAATGTTATATTTGTCACACTTACATTTTAATAGTCGAAGTAAAATCTTAATATTATAGTGCATCACTTCATTTGAATGACACAAATGTATTAATTATTTTTTTATCTTTGTTTTTTAGATGAAAAGTTTACGTGATAGTTGGTAATTACTCATCGGTTTCCAACTATATACCTTCCTTTTTTCTACAAATTATTTCGACAAATGAAAATCTCTGTTAGATTTTAGACGCGACATTATTCTTTTTTCAAATAGTAGTATCGTAAAACAACGGTTTAGAAAAAGTCATTTTTAATAAGGTTGAATTGGTCAAAGTTCACTTAGTAATAAACATTCATTTAGGTTCAATACTATTATACATTATATCCAGTCTAAAAGATAAAGCCTAACATACAATAAATAGGTTTAGTTGACAAGGCAAAATGGGTTAGACCCGAATAACTCGATTCGATAATGTTGACCCGAAATCTGAATTGAGCCGACTCGACCCAAACCTAGACCTTACCCGACCTTTCATGACCTGAAAGCTACTCGATTCGAAATCACCCGACCTAAAGATAACCAAATAAAACCAATAAATGAAATAAAGTAATTATATTACTTTATGAAAAAACATATACAATTAATGCCATGTTCTTTTCGGCTGATGAGAGTTGGATTGAACTTAACTGAATTGAATAGAGCTAAGTTAAACATAATTGAACTGTACTAAACTGAAATAGGCTGGATTGAACTGGGCTGAGCTAGTTGAACTCAAAAACGACCCAAAATGTATAGCAGAGTCGAAATGTCCCGAACTTAACAGACGTGACCAAGACCTGAACCGATTGACCTATTTATCATGTATAGTTGTAAGCATTGATAAAGAGAAATATAAAAAAAAATTTAACGAAAAAGTTATATGATATTAAAGTTACTGATCGTAACATCGTCTTACCCACAAAGAATTGGTCTCTCTTACGATGGGTATATCCATCTTAAGATTAAAACGGGTCAAGTTGTATTTCACTTGACTAGATAGGACAATTATTTTGCTACCATAGGAACGTTTCTTTAGTATTACTCATACCATTTGACCAGTTTTAAAATTAAGACGGATAAATTTTCGGGTTAGTGGTTTCGGATTGGGTCGTCTCGGGTCCTCGGGTTAATTTCGGGTCAACAAAGTTCGGGTCATGTTCGGGTCGGGTCGGGTCAATTCGGGTCACATTGAAGATTTGTAGTTCGGATCTTAGGTCAACCTTTTCAAATCGGGTTAATCGAGTCACTAAAAATGTAAAAAGACCACACAAACATTGTGCCACGTTTTTCGTCAAAGTCTACCACGTTCATATCAATATTTTGCCAAAAACAAAAAAATAACCAAATTGAAACTAAAAACATCTAAGAACGTATTACGGTCAAACTCTTCTTCTCATTTGACTTGTTTTAGCTTCATCCCTCTACGCCTTGTGCACACGTCGAATCTACCAAACACTAGTACGTCATCTTATCTCTGGTATTCAATTAAAATTACCTCTAGATAATCAACTGTCGATTGTTTTTTTGTAAATTATTTTTCTTTTTGTGAATTGGGGATTGCGATTTCATTTGCTTATTCAGAATTGCGAAATATGAAATTTACTTTACTTGCCATTTGGTTTAACGTAACAGTAATACTGCCGTATTGCTTATTCTCAATTGTGAATTGCGAATTGTAATTTCGGAATTTTGGTTGACAGATACAATTAGCAGAAAATCTCTTTTAAGACGGGTTGACATGTCATAAGTTTAAGACGGGTCAAGCTCCTCTTACAAAGAGCAAGTGGGGAGAAAAGTGAAGGGCTCAATTTGCCACCCACTTGCACCTCCACTTGCCTCTTGTGAGGGGGTTTGACCCGTCTTAAGCTTAAGACAGGTCGACCCGTCGTAAATGAGAATTTGTGTACAACTAGTGGTATGAATTGTTTGTTTTCATGGAACGTTGCTTTTGATCTTCAGTGTACTCTTCATAATTAAAGCCCCTCTTTCTTCAATACTTAGTATTTCGTGCAAACATTCGTGCATCACCCTCCATGATAAAATTTGGCTATGAATCAATATTTGTGAATAATTGACCCAGTCCGAATCAGCTAATCTGAATCATCTGTCGTCTAGCCCGTTTTTTGACATGAGCCTTGCACCTTAACTCCTTGCCTGGAAGACCCATTAATTTATAGTCGAGTAACGTTAAATTAGATCAATTTTTTAAAAATACACATTTAAAGCATATTGAATTATTTAGAAATGATAATTGTAATATAATGCTAGTTTTTGTTTTAGAAAAAATCCCAGTTACCATAAAAATACGAATGTTATGATAAAATCATAATAATTTATCATTACTATGATAAAGTTAACTAATGTACAAGGAGCTATCGGCAAGCCGCCCCATTTCGTAATAGTGAACTGATTTATACAAACATGATTCAACAACTATGAATTTATTAATACTTGTGAATCTACACTAGAGAAGCTATTAAAAAGTCGCAAGTTAGAAAAAAAGAATTCCAAATAAAGAAAAACACGAAAAACTATTACTTTTGGTTAACCTAACATGACTACGTTAACCTAACATAGAAATTAGGATATGGAATGAATTATGTAATTTTTTGTTATTTCGATTAACATTCTTTTTCTTTTATTGGAAACAATAATCCTATGTAGGTAAGGTGAAAAAAACAACAGGGCTTGTATATTGTAGAAAACTTTCCGCATTAACTCCCGGGCAAAAGAGAGTTTGATGATGATGACAACTCAATTGGTAAGAATGCGACATCTTATGCTTACTTTCTCGGCGAGAAAGTTCGGAATCGAACAATATTTCCCTTGCAAGTCACTGGATGGAAAGATTGTTAAGCAAAGACACTTAATCATTTATGGAGCTGCGTATTGGTAAATACTGTTTAAAGTAATTGTATTTATTAGTGTTAAAATATGTTTTTTATTTCCTTAAATTTTGTATTTGGATATATTTTAGGAGGTATGTGACTTTGATAATCCAGAGCTAAGAAGAGAAGAGGTAATGAAGCATGCGCGGAAATTGTTTAGGGGTAGTAGGTATAAGCTCAAGCAAAAATAAATAGATATACCAAAACTTACTACAAAGGATGATCAACTAAAAAATAAGCTTGACGACATGCTTAAAGCAGATTGGAAGTACTTGGTAGAGCCGTAGAGCTTTGGCGAAGTCCTAAATTTCAAGTACTATTAAATATATAATTTTTTTCGGATGGTTAATTGATAAATTTGAGGGACTTATACATATTTTTGTCTTATAATAAGAAAGAAGATTTATCTAAAAGATGATTATTGAACAAATTTTTTATACTTCTTATAGATTATAATCTTTTTCAAATGAGCAGGTTACTGCGTCTCAATTTCTTTTTTATTTTTAGGAAAGAAGCAACGAAGCTAAGGAGAGCAGGTCATTTAAAAAAATGTCTAACTACACCGGGATCAAAAGTCATGCTCGCGTTAGAGAAGACATTGTAAGCTTGTATATAATACATAAAAGGCGTTATTAGTATCTGTGTAATTTATCTTTCTGAAAAACCGTGTTTTTTTATCTTACATTTTACCCAAAAAAAAAGAGTTGTAACTGGTTTATTTGATTGTAATTGCAGATAAACAGTCAAAGAACTTGTTCTCGAGTTGATAAACTGCTAGAAACCCGTAAACGGAAATCAAATACTCCGGTCAATGCCCTTAACTTATATTATAACTTGAAAAAAAAAGTAAGGATTTGAATTTATTGTGATGATTTAATTTTTTTTTCATGTTTTCGAAATGCTCACTATTATATATATGAAAATTTTTCATTGAAATTTATGTAGGAAGAGGTAAATAAACGGAAAAAAGAAAGAGAAGAAGGACTTAATAAGAAGACAGATGATCAAATTCTTAAGGAAGTTCTTGGGCCGTATACACATGGATATTTGCGTTGCTATGGACGGGGAAAAAGTATTACACAACACTTTGAAACGAAGCCTTCACGAATGGAACTTGTTAAGGAGGTTATAGAAATTAGACGAACAACTGAAGATGTCATTAACAAGCTAAGAATGAAGTATTGAAGTCAAGACAAGAAGTAGCAGATATTCGAAAAGAAGCTGAAGCAGCCAAGAAAGAAATTGAGGCAAAGGTGGACGAAAAGATAGCAGCTAATAATGAGATGTGGCAGAAGAAAATCGAGGATTTGTTAAAGTCATATGGAATTAAACTTTCTCACTAAGGTTAGTCTAATATTTCTTTATCAAATTAAATAATATAACCTCTATACTTAAATGATATTAATATTATATAAACCCGTAAATTATTTCTAATGGCACTTGTATAATAATTTTTTTCTTTCTTTTTATGTTATTATAAGTGATCTTCTCTAATATTGGAAGTACAAATATGGAGCAAACAATGTCTACATCCGAAGAAAAAAACCGCTACATTTATAATTTTTACTACCAGTACATCCACAACGTTGAATAATGTTTTCTTTTATTGGACGTCATGTATTTCACAATACTTATGATTTTTTTGAATTTGATTAGCGGATCTCAAAGACTAGAATGCTTCATTTTAATGAATCAATAATGTATTTGTTGTTTTAACGAGCATATGCATTTTTCTTACACAATCTTTATGTATTTATTAAAAGAATAGCCACGTAATATACTTTTAGCCATGATGGTATTGAACAATTAATATTGTATTAGCCACGGGTATAATAAATTTTGCCACGGTAATATTTGTGGCTATTAGTATTCAGCCACAAGAGTAATTTCTTCCAACGTTAGTAGTATTTAGTCACGGGAATTAATTTATTCTGCCACAATTGTGGCTAATAATATTTAGCGACAGGAGTCTTTTCCCACATTATTGTTTCGTGGCTAATAATGTCAAGCCACGAGAATATTTATTTTCAGCCACGATAAAACTAGTGGCTAGTAATATTTAGCCACAAGAGATCTCTTTTAGCCACGTATTTTTTTCGTGGCTATTAAGATTTAGCCACGAACCTTTTTTAGTTTTGCCACGTAGATCCTTGTGGCTAAAATATTTTTAGCCACGGGAATTGCTTTCAGCCACGCTGTTTTAACCACGGGAATTGTCGTGGCAAACTGGCTAATGTTTGCCACGTTGTAGTTTTTTCCGTGGCCAAAATTCTGCCACGGCCACTTGGGCCACAACTGATTTTTTCGTGGCAAAATAGTATAGCCACAAGAATTTACCACTTGCGCCACGTATTTTAACCCAAGTGCTACTTTGTTGTAGTGCGATCAAATTCGAAAAAGTGGTAGATACTCAATTCACCCCCCTCTTGAGTATTTCCAAGGGATCCATAGACTCTTCAGATATATTGTTTGTGTTACTTGTTTGATTGATGATGATGATGATCGAGTTCGGCATTGGAGTTTGAGTTGTTAATATGGTTACTGTTTGGTGGCTCCGTCGAGAAACGGTTTCACACCCCGAGTCTGCCTCTCGTAGTTCTCCCGCTATGAGGGGGATGTGCACATTAATGTTCCGGGTTTATCTCGTTGCGGTGAGATGGTGTGGTACACGGGGGGTGGGAGGGGGCCAAGGAGGGGATCGCTTGGGAGGACAAGCGTAAGAATACGCATTTGTGGAGTCGCCACCAATGTTTATGGGAAATTGGAACTGTTCGAATACTTTATACCATGTCATGACCCAAAGTAGTGACATGAACACTAAGAACTCGTTACCCTTAGCATTCTATGTCTACAATTACTCTCGTGGATGCCAACGAACACGGATGTTTACAGAGATCTGGAGTAAGGGGTGAGGGTGCGTATTAGGAAGCTCTTTAATCGAACACCTAATCCCGCCCGCCTCGATAGCGGCCTCTACTAATGATTAGGGAAATCGTTCGTATTTGATATGTTATCGATTATATGCATGCAATGCAACTTCCAACATTTTTATCATAGCATGTGAAATAGACTATGTCGGTGAACATGTAATTAGCACTCAATTATGTCGAAATTAAGGATTTAGGATTAATTACATATGCGAGAAAAGCAAAAATCATACAATTACAATGATTAAATAAGATTACAGCGGATTACAGGACCCACGTCAGAAATATATCCAAAACGGAAATTTGAATAAAAAGAAAAGATTCGAAAAATAAAAGACAAATTAGGAGAGATATTACGACTAATAGTTAGTTAATTACGTACGTAATTAAAGCTATGTCAAAGCGAGAACGGAAGTTCAGGGACAGAAGTCAACCCATAACAGGCGCAGCAACGGCTGCATCCTCTGGAAGAGGCGCAGGGCT
Organism: Heliosperma pusillum; assembly: GCA_022085475.1. Lineage (NCBI taxonomy): Eukaryota > Viridiplantae > Streptophyta > Magnoliopsida > Caryophyllales > Caryophyllaceae > Heliosperma > Heliosperma pusillum. Next base: position 17,382 of record JAIUZE010045737.1, on the reverse strand, counting down.
CATTGTGTCTGTTCTTGAGCTGAATTATGACTGTGAAGTCATAATCGCGAGTAGTTAACATTCTTTGTTATATTTACGATGAATTATTGACCTATAACTCGAGTAGAAGTGGTTTAACATATTAATTACACTACAATTTGTATCAATAACGAACTCCAAAGACTTGATATGAACAAATCGAATCTCCAAGGCCCAATTTTGATTTAAAGACTTAAACGCGTTAATATTGAATTACTAGGAAATTAAGTCAAGAACGAAACGTTTATATGAAAGATTTTATTGAAATACGATAATAAGAAAATTAACAAAATCGCAGGAACCATAGGAAGAAGATGAAGATCAGGAGCAGGGCAGCCTCTGGAAGAGGTGCAACAGGCGCTGCGATCCTTCCAGGAGGCGTAGCTGCTACTGCGTTTCTTCTCGACGTCTGATGACTGCTAAAAAGATTTTGTAAAAAGGTTTTGTTTTGAAATCGGTTTAGAACTTACTTCTGACATAAATCTTACATTAATTGAACGAAAAATAAATAAATGAATAAAAAATGGGATTTACACCCTCAGACTTACATGATTGACGAAACGAGATTAACTAAGTTAACGTTTCGTGATTGCTCGACTTGAATGTACGTAGAAGGTGCCCTCGTTAGAGGATTTAAATTAACTGAATTAATTGATTGATTGTATAGTGGTCAAATTTGGTCGGTCATGCAACGTGACGGGTACTCAAAAGGATTTGAGCTTACGTGGTCGATTGATCAAGCACGTAGATGTCGAAAGCTTAGAACAAAGTCTACAATGCAAAGAGAGAAGAGAAGGGCGGAACAATCGCGTGCCAAAAAAGTGAGATCAGAGCTCTCCTTTTATACTAGAAAATATGACGAGTTTTGGAATAACACAAACTTATCACGAAAATATTCTGAAAATGGAGAAAGCAGGCTGGAGAAGGGGCGCATCAGGATCTGCGATCCTTTAAAGAGACACGTTATTTTCCCAGAGGTTTCCTTCTGCGGAAGAAAAATTTCCACGTTTCTATTAAGGAATTGTGGTAGATCTATACTTCCTCTTAAAAAGATACGGGATATTACCAAAAAGGATAGAATTTGAATATTTTAATAAATATCCAGAATATTCTAGAGCGTTCCGACTCGGCATTTTAAAACGGTTTCTAGAAAATGAAGCGGTTTCAGACCCGGACTCCAAATGAACTCTAACGACGGTCAAAACGACCGTACCGACCAAGGGGTAGACACAAGTGTTTGAGCTATCACTTGACGACCAAGGGGTAAAGACAAGTATTTGAGCTATCACTTGACGATAAACTTATGAATTGTCATAAATCGTTTCGCGTACCAAACATGCGGCCCAATCATCACTGGGTGGTTGGCGAAAGCTGTAGAACTGAGGTATCTATAAATGGAACTTCGACGCCTATGGCTACAGTCTAGGGTCAATTAATGGTTTTGTAGAGCAGAGATGGTAACTTGAGTCTACTGAGGTAACCGCTGCGGTGGCCCTCCGATTTCTCTTTCCCTTTTGCTTGTCTTGTACATTGGTCGGTATATTCTTCCACTGACCACGTTAATGTTTTTCAAAACTGGTGTTATCCATTGGGAAATTGTGAGCTGGTGATCAACAGGTAACTAGATGAGCTGCGCTGGGATATTGATGGGGAACACCATTATCGAGTCATAGTTTCCGCAGTGTTTAATGGAGCCTTAGACATTAGTTACTTTTGTAGTACTATGCACATTATCATTAGGATTGTTGGTCTAGACAGTATGCCATCTAGTTTGAGACTATGTATTTGAGTTTAAACCATTAATTAAATAAATTATTGTTTCTTTATCGCTTGATTTGATATGTACTACCTCTGGCAACCGAGATGGTAGCATCCCGAGTAAGAGTCATAGGGAGCTACCGCAAATATTTGGGAGACGTCCCAGAATTGCACCCATTCCCCTATAACTCTTATTCGGTCACTATGGGAAGTGTCGGGACGTGTATGTGTATTTGATGTGGTTATTACGTTGAATGTTGAGAATATGTGAAATGAAGATGGATGTGGAGTGAAAGTGATGGTTTATGTTATGTGTGCGTAACATGAAGATAGCATGAATGATGTGGTGAGATGTGACATGTATGAGATGTGGTATGACGTATATAATTAATAAGTTGCATGAATTATTGATGCTATGAGAATGTGATACTACTGTTGAGTATTATTGTGGTATACTTATGATCATTGTCGTTGGGGGCCGTATTATTGCATGACTCGGCCGAGTAGGGCTTACTCGACCGAGTACCAAAGATCAAGAACAATTTTTAAATTTTTTAGTTGATGCAATCATAAGACCAAAAAAATATTAATAAAAAATCTATTGGAATAACAGAAATTAGTAAACAAATTTCATGCTGGTTATACAAACTAATTGATGATTTAGAGCAGCAAGAAAAAAAATGAAGACGACGTACCAACGGATCATCAAATTCCCTCAAGAAAAGCTAAACGTGTCGTTATTACTCGATTGAGTGTTGGGAGATGCTGTGAATATTAAGTGCTGATTTGGGTGACTCGACCGAGCGCATAGTGACACTCGACCGAGTATGTCGAACTCGACCGAGTGCCATTAAGGAATCGATCGAGTAAAATACCATGTATATTTATGTTTTTCTATTTTTTAGTCACTCCACCGAGTGTATGTTGACACTCGACCGAGTGGAGTGGACTCGATCGAGTAGGAAATCCTGTATGTTTTAATTGAACTCTGTAGTTGGTGTACTCGATCGAGTACATATAGTACTCGATCGGGTGAGGTCGACTCGGCCAAGTGGCTTGTTGCCCTCGAGCGAGTGAGTTTGTGCCAAGACCGTTGTCCTTTTTTAGCCGGAGGCTTGTGCTTACGTTTTCCATTCTTATTGAAGTTATCATGCCTGCTACAAGAGGTTGTGCATCAGCTGAAACCTCTGAGTTTAGTGCTGAAGAGGTCGCCAGACTAATCGAACAAAATAAGGCGCTTACTGCGACCTTTAAAAAAGTGGGGAGCAACTGGGAGGTGGTAGTGAATGTTACTACTATAAGTACCGCTATCGCCCGTCCCCGTCCCACTACTTATGAGGGTACCAGTGCGCCGTATCCGCTAGATGACTGACACCGAGATATGATCTTCGAGGTCGCGGACTGCCTGAGTAATTTGTGCGTGGAGCAAGTCGCGTTCTACCTGCGAGATCACGCAGGGAAGTGGTGGTTTAGAGAGAGAGTGGCTATGAAGGATTTCTATGTGAGTGAAGGGGAGGAGGCAATTCTGTGGAGATATTTCAAGGTAGAGATGAGGAAGGAGCTTGTTCCATAGCATTTGAGTGGGAAGCGGAGGTCGGAGTTTGAGTCATCCCGAATGACTGAAGAGATATTCGTGACAGATTAGTACAACAATTTCACCGAGTTGGCAAGCTATGCCGACGATATGCAGTGGAGCCAAAAGTCTACGTCTGAGAAGTTCTCGAAGGGGTTGGTCTTTAGAGTTTTGAATAAGCTACTTGTGGCGGTGGCTTATGACTTTAAGGAAGCCTCTATGAGAAGGTGGGGCAAGCAGAGAGGTTATCAGCAATGACGAAAGAGGCTAAAGAGGCAATGGAGAGTGGCCAGAGGAAGGCAACTGACGAAGGTGGAGATAACTCTACCTATAAGAGCGGTAATTATTCCCAGGCCAGATCTTATTCTTGAGTTGGCTATAGAGGAGGGAAGCAATCTGGAGGGAATGACGGTCAGGCCGATAGTGAAACTTTTGGGCCGAAGGGCTATGGTTGTGGTGGCTTTGGCCACAAGAGGATCGCGTGCCCATCGTCAAGGGGAAATTAGGGTTACCAAACTTCATTCCAGCGGAGCTATCCTCAGAGCATGGCGAGTAACCAGCCTGCGGGTTCGTGGAACCGGCGGGAGAATCAGAGTGGGACCGGCGGTGGTTATACCGCTATGGAGGGACTTATCAGAGGCAGAACAACAACAACAACAACAACAACAACAACAACAACAACAACAACAACAACAACAACAACAACAACAACAACAACAACAACAACAACAACAACAACAACAACAACAACAACAACAACAACAACAATAATGATAACTCGATTCAGCTTCAAAGACTGTGGCTTCTGCGAGCACAATGCAAGGGAGCGGTCAAAAGAACAGTGGTAAACTGTTCATGATGGATAAGCAAGCGGCAGAGGCCGAAAAACAGGTTGTTACTGGTACATTTCTCGTTAACCATGTTACTTCTTTTGTCTTATTCGATTCGGGGGCAACCCATTCTTTTATTTCCAAGGGTCATGCAATGTTGTTAGGATGGGTAATAGTGATTCTGTAAAGGATAAGGTATTTATACCTTTAGGGGAGTCTGTATCTTGTAATAAGTTAGGGGCGTGTCTATGATTGTGGGAGGGGGGGTGGACTTTCCTGTTGACTTGTTTGAGTTTCCTCTTGACAGGTTTGAGATCATTGTCGGGATGAACTGGTTGGGTAGGTATGAAGCTAATATAGATTGTCATCAGAAGAAGGTGTTTTTAAGGGGGCCGAAAGGAGTTAGAGTGTCGTACCGGGGATTCGTGGTGAAGCCTAAGGTGAAGCTAATAGCGACAATTACCTTGAAGATGTACCTAAGGAAGGGCTACCTTATGATCTTGTGTCATGTAAGAGATACCAGAGTAGAGGAGCCGACAGTAGACCAGATTGAGATGGTGAACGCGTTTGGTGATGTTTTTCCTGACGAGATACTGGGATTACCTCCGAAGAGGGATGTTGATTTCAGTTTAGCGTTGAAGCCGGGTACGAAACCAATTTCTAAGGCCCCATATCGCATGGGACCGAAGGAGCTTGAGGAGTTGAAGAAGCAGTTGAATGAGCTACTGGACAAGGGGTATATTAGACCTATCATCGTGGGGTGCGCTAGTTCTATTTTTTAAGAAGAAAGATGGTAGTTTAGAGCTGTGCATTGATTACCGTGAGCTGAACCATGAGACGGTAAAGAATAGGTATCCATTGCCTAGGATTGACAATTTGTTTGACCAATTGAGTGGAGCTGGAGTGTTTTCAAAGATAGATCTGGGGTCGGGGTATCATCAGTTGAGGATAAAGGATAGTGACATTCCGAAGACGACGTTTCGTTCGAGGTATGTGCATTATGAGTATGTGGTGATGTCGTTTGTGGTTACTAATGCACCAGCGGTATTCATGGATCTCATGAATCGGATCTTCAGTCTATATCTGGACACGTTCGTGGTGGTATTTTAACGATATCTTGGTCTATTCTAAGACTAGGGAGGAGCATGCGGAGCATCTACGGATCGTGTTGCAGGCCTTGAGGGACAACTAGTTGTATGCTAAATTGTCTAAGTGTGAGTTCTGGTTAGAGAAGATGGCATTCTTGGGGCATGTGATATCCAAGGAAGGGGTAATGGTGGATCCGAGTAAGATCGAGGGGGTGTCTAACTGGGAGGCACCAAAGAATGTGGCGGAGGTGAGACGTTTTCTAGGCTTGGCTGGTTATTATAGGAGGGTCGTGAAGGACTTTTCAAGTATAGCTAGACCTATGACGACATTGATAAGGAAGGAGAACAAGTTTTGCTGGGATGAGAACTGTGAGACGGCGTTCCAAACCTTAAAGGAGTGTTTGACCACAGCTTCTGTTTTGGCAATACCCGTAGGAAGTGAGAACTTTGAAGTGTATATTGATGCTTTGGGATGTGTGCTGATGCAGAAAAGGAAAGTAATCGCTTATGCGTCGAGGCAGCTGAAGCCTTATGAGGATAATCACCCTACTCACGACCACGAGTTGGGTGCGATGGTGTTCGCGCTGAAGATTTGGAGGCACTACTTGTATGGTGCCAGTTTTAAGGTGTTTTCAGACCATAAAAGTCTGAAGTACATCTATACCCAGAAGGAGTTGAACATGAGGTAGCGACGGTGGATGGACCTGATTGGAGATTATGATATGGAGATCATCTACATACCATGAGAGGAAGGCAAATGTGGTTGCTGATGCTTTGAGTCGGAAGAGTGTACATTCCTTGTGCATTACGATGTCTTTGATGCGGTTGAGGGATGAGGTAGCAAAGATGGGAATTCGTGTCATTCGAAAGAGGGATGCTACTAGTGACTTGATGATCGTGTCGGGCTTATATGATGATATTAGGAGCAAGCAGTTAGGGGATCCAAAGATTCAGTTGTGGAAGAAAGAGGTAGAGGAGGGTACTACTCCTAGATTTTCGATTCATGCTGATGGGAGTGTTCGATGTGAGGAGTGATGGTGTATGTCGAGCGATCTGGAGCTGAGGAAGATAATTTTGACTGAGGTTCATTTTACTCCTTATTCAATTCATCCGAGTGGGGATAAGTTATATAAAGACTTGAAGAAGACTTTCTGGTGGCCGGGAATGAAGAAAGATGTAGCCGACTTTGTGGCGAGGTGTTTGAATTGTCAGCGAGTGAAGGGGTAACAGAGGAGACCGCAGGGTAAGATTCTGTCCTTAGAGGTACCAAAGTGGAAATGGGAGTCTTTATTCATGAATTTTGTGGTGGGACTTCTGAGATCACAAAAGAGGAATAACATGATTTGGATGATCGTGGATCGGTTGACCAATTTAGCCTATTTCGTGCCGATGAAGGATACTTGGAGCAAGATAGAGCTACCTTTGGCTTATATGAAGCATGTGGTGAAGCTGCATGGGCTGCCTAGTGATATAGTATCTAATCGAGATGCGAGGTTCATTTCTCGATTCTGGAAGGAATTGCAAGTAGAGCTTATAGGAACGATATTGAAAATGAGTACAACCTTTCATCCTGCGACAGATGGCCAGACTGAGAGGACAATCAAGACCTTAGAGGATATGTTGAGGGCATGTGGGGTATTGTTTGGTGGGAGCTGAGAGGATAAACAGGATTTGATAGAGTTTTCCTACAACAACAGCTATCACTCTAGTATTGGGATTACATAATTTGAGGCCTTTTATGGGAAGAGATGCAAGAGTCCGGTGTGTTGGGATGATAGTTCTGAGGCAGTAGTTCTTGGACCTCAGAAGATGAAAGCAGCGCATGATCGTCAGAAGAGTTATCCATATCTTCATCGTCGGGATATTAAGTTCTAAGTGGGTGACAAAGTCTTTTTGAAGGTGTCACCTATGCGTGGGGTGATGAGATTTGGTAAAAGGGGCAAGTTGAGCCAGAATTTTATAGGTCCCTATGAGATTTTGGATCGGGTTTGAGAGGTGGCTTATCATTTGGCCTCACCGCCCGCTCTTGACAGGGTCCATAATGTTTTTCATGTGTCGTAGCTGGGGAAGTATGTGAGTGATCCGATTCATGTGCTTAAGGGTGACACCATTGAGGTTGACGAGGCACTCACCTATGCTGAGGTTCCAAAGGAGATCTTGGACCGGAAGGTGAGCAAGACCAGGAATGGGGAGACGACGCTACTGAAGGTGTTATAGTCTAACCATAACGTGGAAGAAGCAACATGTAGCCTGAATGTGCGATGAGGGAGAAATACCCACATCTGTTTGAGGAGATATGTTCGATTACGAGGGCGTAACTTTGTTCTTAAGGGGGGAAGGAGATAGTTGCATTTTGCTTTAGTGTCTTATGATGGGTAGTATGATACATGTTTTAATATGTGTGTTGTTAGTTTTGTGATTAGTACATGATATATGTTATGTGTTGTGGTTGTGTCGTATGTTGGTTGTTGGTAGGGGTGTTTGTGTGGTAGGAGTATGAGTTGTGAACTTCGAGGACGAAGTTTGTTCTTAAGAAGGGAAGATTGTAATATTCCGTATTTATGAGTACTTGGCACTCGGCCAACTAAAGTTTACTCGACCGAGTGGATTGTGTACTCGGTCGAGTAGAGCCTACTCGACCGAGTAAGTTGGTCTGTCATGTGAGTGGTATTCTGTTCTTAGTGAACTCAGCCGAGTGTGACAAGAACTCGACCAAGTAAGTCGTACTCGATCGAGTATTTATGGTAATCGATCGAGTACACCGGTTTGAGGATATTTCGTGGATGGTTTGATTAAGGGTTTTAATAAGAAATTAAATCATGATTGACAGTTTTACGTTTTATAATCCAAAACCCTATTTTCTCAAAAATATCTCAATCCTCTCAAGAGAAACCTTAATCCACTACAAGAATTCTCATTTCGGGCGACTATTAGAAGGCGACTGACAAAAGTAGTCGACAAATTGGCGACTGAAATAACAATCGGGCGACTAAAAGTAGTCGCCAATTTGGGGACTGAAGCCTTGCTGAAAATTTTGTATAAAAAACTCGGGCGACTAATAGTAGTCGCCAATTTGGCGACTGAAACACATTCTGGCGACTGATTGCAGTCTCCAAATTGGCGACTACTCCAAATCAGTCGCCAATTGGTTATTATGTCCAGAATCGCGATTCAGCCTCCTCTTCTCTCTTACTTTACTCTATAAAAAAAAACCAATGAATCCTTCCTAAACTCCGACGACCGCCCTCCACTACCACCACTAGCACTCTAACCACCACCCTCCGCCGGACTCCGTCAACCACCAGTACCACTCCAACCACCACCCTCATCCGACTAAAAGTATGTTTACTTGATTAACGTTAGGTTTACTTGATTTGTTTTTCAATTTCTAAGATTAACGTTAGTTTTACTTGTCTAATTTGTGATTTTAATTAGTTTTTGATGAATTGATAGGTTTATTTAAATATTTGTGATGATTATTAGGTGTTCGAATGTTATTTAGTTAGGGTTTGGTGAAATTGGAATTAGTGTTAGTATAGGTAATTTTGATTTGTGTTGTTATTATTGGGGTTTGATTAGTGGTAGTGTTGTTAATATTATTAGTGTTGTTAGTATGAATTTTGTTTATATTGTTAATTTTGATTTGTGTTAGTGTATTTAGTATATGGGTTTTGATTAGTATAGTATTGTTGTTTGATTAATGGTAGTGTTGTTAATATTATTAGTGTTGTTAGTATTATTTTTGTTAGTATTGTTACTTTTGATTTGTGTCAGTGTTGTTAGTAATAGGGTTTTGATAATTTTCATGATTTGTGTTAGTGTTTTTAGTATAGGAGTTTTGATTGGTGTTGGAAGTTTTGTTGTTTGATTAGTGTTAGCATGTTAACATTATTAGTGTTGTTAGTAGATGGCCGGAGGTCGAGGTAGACAGCGAGACGGCGGTTCTAACAGACGCCTTAGTATTTCTTCAGTCAACGAGGAGGTTGGGGAGCCGGTGGTCGAGGAATCGACCAATAACGATGAGTCATCTGATCAGGCACCAAAGATCTAGTTCACCTCGAACGGGAAGATGATGTCTCATCCTGCGGATTTTTGGTAAGACAAGCAATATCTTTAATTTATTATTTTATAATTATTTTACATTGTTTAAAATAAATGCATACTTGTACTTAACATATTGTTTTTCAGGTTTTCGGCTCAAAAGGTTGTACGTGGTTGTACTCAAAGTACACAGATGAAGATGATGGGGTTTCTCCTACTTGTTGGACAAGGGCTACGCCCCAACAAAAAGATAAATGGTTCAATAACTTTAGGAATGGTTCATACTTTTAGAAGGGTAAGAAGAAAAAAGATATGATGCCCACGGCTCCGGAGCTCTTCCTTGATACCCATTCCCGACTCGACGGTAGGATATACTGGATTAAGCCGAAAGACAAGGAACTATATGTAAGTTTCAAAACAAATTATATTTATACATATAAGCTCATTTTTGTGAATGTTAATCTTATTTTGTATCTAATTTTAATCATAATGTTTATATTTTGTAGGATGCATTTTTGGGCGAGAAAGAAAAGCAACCCGATACGCCTGATAATGAGATTTGGTTTGACTTAGTTGAAGGCTTCAAGAAAGGATCTGTTTACGGACTTGGCTCGGCTAAAAATGTATTCTACCAAGCCCCAAGGGCAAGGATGCTTTCCAGCTCGAAGCAAACTTACGAGCCGGGAGTCGTAAGTAAACTACAAGCCGAGCTAGAGGAGGAAAGGAGGAAAAACTCCGAAAGGTATGAAGAAGTTCGGATAATAAAGGAAACGTTTACCGCAATGGAAACCTTCTTCAACTCATGCAACCTTAATCGTCATTCCGTGCCGGGTTGATTCTCATTGCTTTGTTGATTGCGTCGGTAAGTATTCTTATTATATGATTTCATTTGGGTAATTGTAATCCTAACTGATTGGGGTAAAAAGGGGAATATGTTGGTATTGATTATATGATTACTGTTGATTAGGAGGGGACTTTGTAGAAGAAGGATTTTGAGTACTTGCTTATTGATTTCGGAATTTTCCAAAAAGGTAGGGTTTTCTTACTCAGTACAGTTATGCTAATTGATGTGATGAGATATTGTTTGTGTTACTTGTTTGATTGATGATGATGATGATGGAGTTCGGGATTGGAGTTTAGGTTGTTACTATGGTTACTATAGTTACTGTTTTGTGACTCCGCCGGGAGACGGTTTCACACCCCGAGTCCACTTCTCGTAGTTGTCCCGTTACGAGGGGGATGTGCACATTAATGTTTTGGGTTTGTCTCGCTGCGGTGAGATGGAAGTTCGACGCCTATGGCTGTTGTCTAGGGTCAATTGGTGGTTTGTCGAGCAGGGATGGTAACCTGAGTCTACTGAGGTAACCGCTGCGATGGCCCTTCGGTTTCTCTTTCCCTTTTGCTTGTCTAGTAAATTGGTCGATATATTCTGTTACTGACCCCGTTAATGTTTTCCAAAACTGCTGTTCACCATTGGGGAATGGGGAGCAGGTGATCAACAGGTAACTAGATGTGTTGCGCTGGGATGTTGATGGGGATCTCCATTATTGAGTCATAGCTTCCGCGGTGTTTAATAGAGTCTTACACATTAGTTACTTTATAGTACTTGGCACATTATTATTTGGATTGTTAGTCTAGACGGTATGCCGTCTAGTTTGAGACTATGTATTTGAGTTTAAACCGTTAATTAAATAAAGTATTGTTTCTTTATCGCTTGATTTGATATGTTACCTTGGGCAACCGAGATGGTAGCATCCCGAAGTACTAAGGAGGTCTTGTAAGGCTCTTTGTTGTTTGGGAGTCATACAACAACACCATAGTAGGGGCGCGACACTGGCTACGTCCCTTAGAAGTGCCGTAATAGTTCATGCCATGTTCTAAGGAGGATCCTCTTATCAAAAGAACACGCTTTATTACGGATTTCGAGGGGAAGAGTTAAAGTTTCATCTTATTAGATAAAGATCGTTTTGTGCGTCAAGTATTAACATAATAAAATATTACTTGACGGTTTTCAGAATAATCCGTCTCGGAACGAGAGGAGATCCTAAAAAAGGAGACGGTTTTTGACCATGGCTATGAATCGTCTTTAATTAATGTCAAAACGACCGTATTGGCACGTAGATAACAATAAAAGGGGTGACACAAATGTTTAATATATCGTTTATTAACCGTCTTATGAAACGTCATAAATCGCGACATAAAACTACATGCAATTCTGACCATCATCGGGTGGTTCTTGGGAGATGTCTACAGCAGGCGGCCGTTCGACCGGCCGGGGGTCATTTGATTGATAATTGCGCAACAAGGGAAGGATAAGGGAGTGGGGGTGGTGGCCGGCCAGCCGGCTGTGGCCCCACCTCACCTTATTCCTCCGTTTTTGCTCATGGCCTCGAGTCATCTTCATCGTTGCATGGCTCCTTTAACTATATGCACGCGACTCGAGTCGGTTTCCTGAAATAATAATTAAGAAAAACACAAAAGATTGAAGTGCAAGTAAATATGAATGAACACGGGCATAATTAGTAAAACGTGACATAAAACGAGACCTTTATGCCGAAAACGAGACTTGGGAATGGGGGTTAACGCGACATAAAAGACGCTTCTCACACACCTAATCAAAAATGCCCTTTGGTAAACTAGCTAACAAGTTGTACACACTGTTGGACCAATTTTATAGTTTTGATAATGACATGTATTTACTTGATATTGTGCTTTGCTTTATAAATCATATGCATGTAATTGTGTGCTTTAGTCTTATCATAGCTAACAACAATTACAAGAAAGAAGATCAAAGTTATAGGAACTTCAGGCATAACTTTGAAGCATTCTAGGAGACCAAGTTATAAGAACTTCAGGAATAACTTTGGAAGTTCATATGCAAAGTTATAGCTACTTTGGTTATAACTTTCAAGAAACAATTCAAGCAAGATCTACCTCAAATAACACAAGACTCAAGATGGAGGGCCTTTGTGAGCAAGATGAAGAGATGATCCGTATACTAAAGATTTTTGTGAAGATTAGATAATATAGGTCGTCATTCGGTAACTATTCCATTTGAGTGATTTTAAGTTTGTAAAGTTATGACTCACTTGTAACTTTACATACTAGAGTTCAAAGTTATAGCTTGGACCTATAACTTTGGATGATAAAAGTTGATGCATGATTTTGAAAATAAATATTTTAAATGTTTTCAAAAGTGAAAGAGTATTTTTATATATTTATCAAAAGTTTTAATAGAGGATGTATTTTTGAGATTCTATTGGTTAGTAATACAACTTATGGGTTGTCATGCTACCTAGGGTTTCTAATATATTCTATCTCAATTTGTTGTTAACCTAATAAGCCCACCTAGGGTTTGAGCCACCTAGGGTTTCGTGTAAACCAAGGATTGTGCCTCCTAGGGTTGTGTGCTCCTAGGGTTTCGTGACAATAGGGATTTAGGTCACCTTAGGTTGTTTTTCTTGTTTACCTTAACCTAGGATTCTAATATATCTTTACAACAATATTTTGAGATATTAAAGATAAATATATTTCTAAAAGATAAACCAAATAATATTTTAAGATATTAAAGATAAATATATTTCTTAAATATTAAGCTAGGGTTTTAGATTTTTATCTCTTATGCTTCTATTATAAATACTCCTTCCATGTCAATCATGAAAAACGAACGACTTACATACACATTGAGAGATTTTTTTACAAATCGTTTTAAAGCAAACCTTGAGCAAAATATTTATTATTTTTAGTGTTTGTTTTTCAAAAGAGTCGTGCATCAATATTTGTCAATCGCTCACGTGAAATACGTTATTAGATAATAGTACATCACATAATCTTACTTATTCTTTAACGAGAATCTGTGTGAGTTATATTGTACTTTCTTATTAACGTAAGATAGTATAGAGTATTTAGCGATACTCACCTTGATTTATAATCATAGTTGATTATACGAATGGGTTGATAATTTTTGTAATCCGGAGAAATGTACTAAAGATTATTAATCGAGAATAGTGGACGTAGGTTTCAACTTGTGAAACTGAACTACTTTAAAAATCCGTGTGCCTCTCTTTACTCTCTTTACTTTTCGTTATTTTGTTACTAGTGCTTACTTTCATAATTAATTAGTTGATTTTAATCTATATGATCAAATAATTAATTACATATCATATAAATCGAAAAAGTGGGGCTAGTTTTTAATACTCAATTCAACCTCCCCCCCCCCCCCCCCCCCCCCCCCCCCCCCCCCCCCCCCCCCCCCTCTTTCATATTCGATCAATAGACTCTACAGACACCTTATGTTTGTGAGACGCTGAATAGTAACATGTCTGTAACTTGTGTCACTAATAAAAAATATAGTGACGATATCATTTTCCTAAAAGTTGTAGACACTGTATGATTTTCACATATTACTCCTAATCTTATAATATCTTTGTTAATGTTATTTTAACATTTTTTTACTACTCTAACAAAATAAAATATAGGTCATTAATATAAATTAAAGTAACCGTTGAACTAATGAAGTAGCAAGAAATATATTATTTGGTCCATATGGTCAAGTTTGATTCATACATTTTTATGGTCCAAGCCAGACCAGACTAATTTAACTATGGTCTGATTCAACATTTTATCCTTGTTTCGTCATTGGTCCACCAAGTTTGGTCTAGTTCGGTTCGGTCCCAGACCAATGAACACCCTAAACTTATCTCTTCTTTCAAATGAAGGAGGTAAGTTGAAACTATCGGCTTTCAAACCACCCCAAAAGAGTTGGACGGGAATGTCTAATATATAGAAGCAATCAAGTCCATAAATTTGTTACTCTCACGAAATCAATGTTTACTTATCATTTACTCGAACTGAAGTTCTAACCTCACATCTTTGATAATACTTGTAATTTCCCTCGGAATTTGTCAATTATTACAGATCAGGTTAATAACACATAAATTATCATTTGTAACAACCAACTTTGAAATTCGTAAGTATTTAGCTGAGAAAATGTCCATTTAAATTGGATATAGTTGGTTGTATAACTTGTATCAGTTGGTTTCATTGAAGATGAGATATACCCGTCTTCAATGAAAATGGGTCGGATCCTCTTTCACAAGGAGGTAAGTGTAAACTAAATGAATCCCCACTTATCCTTCCACTTGCCTTTTTCTAAGAGGGATCTGACTTGTCTTCAATGAAGACGGGATATGCTCTATCTACAACGAGAATTTGTGTACTTGTATTTGGGTTTCCTTTGCTCCACGTTGTACAATCTGGAGTGAGATGACAAAAGATAAAAAGAAGCAGATAAGGCGCCACAAGAAAACGTGGTGATAGAAGATGAGACGCCACGCCATATTGAACACAAGTAAACTAGCTCCTTCTATACCTTGTATGCCAACACCATGGCAACTCTCTTCCTCTCATTTGCCCCTAATTCCACAAACTTATCCCTTCCTACGCCTTAATTCTCGGCTTATCATTTTATTACCTGCGGTACGAAGCCCACGGAACGTTAACTCTGTTCCCTGGAGGTTCGGTGAGGACGACAAAGACGACGACAATGTGGTGTTTCTTAGGAGGAGGAAGAGCAGAAAAAGCCAAGGAGGAAATGGTAGGCGGTCGAGGAAACAAAGATGGTGGTCTGATGATAATCAAGAAGATGCAGAAGAGGGTGGTGGTATTATCCAACAACTTGTTGATAATCTCTGGATTCTTCAGGTAACACTGCCTAATGTGGTACTCCCATCCAGACCAAAGGTAACATTGGGCTTTTGACACGTGGAGAATCTTTAGTATTATTCCTCATATATAAGTGAAAATATAGTTACGTGAGATCTTGTTTGATTCATCTTCATGAATGCTATAAGAATATCAAATTATTATAATTTTTAATAATGTGTCACTAAATATATTTACATTGCAAAACGCGCCTCGACAAGTGTGAAAAGCCCAATGTTACCTTTGGTGTGAATGGGAGGGAGTATAAATTAGACTGAATTTTCCTTCATAAGTAGAGTATATCGTTCTTAAAGTTGTACTCCGTAGCATCATTACCATCAGTCCGTCTCAGCTAAAGACCTCTCTCAAAGAGCAAGTGGGAGGCACACTCTTTCTCCCACTTGGCCTCCCACTCGCTCTTTGTGAGATGTCTTCAGCTGACGTCTTCAATGAGATTTTGTGCATTACCATTACTTGTTTTTCCTGACTGATTTGATGCGAATTAGACTGAGATTCCTATATTATTCTTTGAATTAGTGTAGGTGTACAAATCTTATGGTTTTTTCTTACCCATCATCTTCATATCCCTCCTGATAGCAACCGGACCAAAAGCCTTCATCATGGGCTCAGGCATCCCCTTTGGACTCTCATTGCTCGCCTTTGCATTCAATAAATTGTCAGAATGGCTAAATTCCACCCTCGCCTCTAAGCCTAGGCCCAAATACAAGCACACAAGGTCACGCGTTGATGGCAAATGGGACATTTCCATGGAGGATGACAATACCCAACAGCAAGATGAAAAGACCAAGAGAACAAGTTACAGAACCAAGGTTAACAGTTTTGGTGGGTGGGACGAGTTGGTTACTGAAGACAACACAGAGAGCACAGAAAGGCCTTCTGGTACCAAAGAAAGGTTTGAGATGATGACGGGGAAGAAGATCGGGAGTTCAATGGAAGAGAGATAATTGCCTCTGATAGTGAGATTGTGGGTTGCTGTATTCCCCTTATTGGGGTCCTGGACAAAATTTGATGTAGTTCTTGTTGATCAGCAGGTCCTGCATCAAACTAGGAGACATTATTTTAGCAGCTATAATTAATTATTCAGGCGGCTTTCATCTTCTGTTACAAAACATGGAGTTGTATTTTCAACAAAGTTAAAAGGTTGTGTAAAAAACAATTGTTTCATGGTGCCGTTGGTTTTAAAGACGTATCATACAATAAAGGTTAACTTATTTTACCCGGAAAGTTAACTTTTGAATCTCTCAACTCTCAATGTGTGCCAACGTTAAATATAAGTCATACACAGACTATTCCAGTAATGTATTCAGTCATATTTTCCTTCAATTTTATTTTCCGACCATCCCAGATTAATCGACGGTCAATATTGAAGTCACGATTCTATCTAAATTAAGTAGTCACTTGTGAGAAGGGAATGATAAGAGTCATTAGTATCTCTACGTGTAAATTCGCAAGAGTTGAGAGGTTTTTTTTTTTTTTTTTTTTTTTTTTTTGGCAACAGTAAAAGATAGTCTACATAGTCATGGCCTTTTTAGCAAGGCCGTGAGCGACTTTATTTAGGGAGCGGGGAATGTAACTAAAGTATAAACAATGAAAGGATAAGCTTATTTGACGGATGTCTTCTAAGATCCCTTGGACTTCGTGGTAGCCTTCAGCATAATTAAAGATTTGAAGAAGAAGTTGGAGGCAATCAGTAAGGATGTGAGCGTGGAGAAAATTTTGAGCACGGGCCCAAATGAGAACTTCCTTTATACCCACTGCTTCCGCTCGTAAGAGTCCTTCAGCCCAAAACCTCTTTTGATCTTTATGGAAGATAAAGTTAATGTCATAAGCCACCCACCCAAAAGCAGAGCGCAGGTTAAACTTCCAGCTTGCGTCAACCTTGATACGAATCATACAGCAGGTGGATCCGCAGCCCACATAAGGTGTAGGGTAGGAGTTTCTTACCATATTTTCCATCTCATCCTGCATATGAATATTTATCTCTGAAGAAGGGTTAGCAGAGGCAATAGCTGCAACTGCTAAGGCTGAACTATCACTAGATCTCTGCAGTATTGAGAATGGAGAAGGATGTGAACCTCTAAATAGACATTCGTTTCTGGAGAGCCAGTGTAACAACCCGAAAAGTACCCAATTTGCTTAAGCAATAGCTTATGGATACTTTTCAGTACAACTTAAGTTTTTAAAATAGGAATTTTTGTTCGGAGTCTTATTTTGAAATTCCGCGTTCGTATTTGGAATTTCTGAGGGATTTCATGAAGGGATTTCATGAAAAGGCCGTTTTTAGTCATCTTTGACTTTTCTTGACTTTTAACTCGTCTTTGACTTTTCCTTGACTTTTTAAAAGTCGTCA